>PVKE010028278.1:0-21035 GCA_004027555.1 Craseonycteris thonglongyai | reverse complement strand
GCAACACTTTACTGCACAAATGACGCAAAATTCAAATCTTGCGTGAATTTTGGGACACCCTTTACTTATTAAGGGCTAGGCAGGCACTGAGGAGTTGTGGGGAAGGATACAGAATATGTAAAAGACAGGTATTTAAATCAGAATTCTAGAGCTGGAAAGGTTCTGAGCAGGAGGAATAAAGAAAACGTGAGCCATTTGCTCTTCCTACTTTACCAATTACCGGTATATTGCAAGTTATTTAAATTTTCTGAGTTCAAGCTCGTCTGCATTGCAAGTACTTTTTGGTTTTAATTCTAATCTCAGATTTAGCAGACATAGGAGACAATACTCAAAATGCAAAATGCACACACACACACACACACACACACAAAAGGAACTAAATGGTTGTAAAGATAAAAGAACATAAAAGCAAGAAGGGCTTTAGGAGAAGCTAATGCTCACAGCAACTTGAAAGGGAAAAAGAAACAGACAAATAAACAAACATTGATCTATCTTCTTTTAAAGCAAATGATACTAAAGCTAGAAAGGGCACAAGTATCCTGCTAGTTAAATGCTGATGTGTACTACAACTGAAACCTTTAATTGTTTACAAAAAGATCACATACATATCATTTGTCATCCTGATTTATAATGTTTTCCCCCAAAAAGGACATGCAGGGGAAGCTGGGATGGCTCAGCAGGTTAAGTGCCCCCTTTGCAGCCCCGGAGACCAGGGATCAAATCCTGGCTCCGGCCCAGAGGAACCCATATGCTGAACTGGGGTGTGCCCCGAGTTCGGTTCTTGCCAGGACCCATGTGGGAGGCTCCCGGCCCAGTTCCTGCCCTGCGCAGCCCCGCACCCACCTGTGGAGTGAAACTATATGGAAAACTAATGCTGTTAGTTTTGGAGACTACTCTGGGCCCTCCCCCTTCTCTCTGTCTCTCTCTGTCTGTTTCTCTGTGTCAAAAACCAATAAAAATAAATCTTAAAAAAAAAAAAAAAGGACATGCAGACCCTATAAATGATGCCCTTAGTACAATTAGCAATTATCTATATTTTTATCTTTATTACTTCTCATATACATGTTAATACAAAGTATATCAGAGCCTTTAAATATTGGTCCTCCAAATTTGAACACAGCCAATGTGTTAAGAGGAAAACAATGTCAGCTATCCATTTGTGACTGTGCAAATCAATGTCACTAAAACAAGCAGTCTGGACTATGGGTTATTTTTGTTGCCAAAAACAAAACAGCCAGTGTGACCATCACTAAGGGGGGGGGGGAAGCATAAAGTAAAAACACTGCTAAAAGCAAACAGAACTGTTGAACTGTTGAACTCTTTGACCTAATTGGAGCTGAGAAATAAAGTATACCTTAGCCCTTCCATCCATAGCACGCTCACACAATCTGGGACCATAGGGCTGGATTTCACTGAGTGGTTGGTCAATTGTTAAGGACTGAGCTGCACAAAAGGCAGATGAGGTCCTCTCTTCTGAAAGTCAATACATCTTCTCTAAGGTCCCCAAACATTCCGAACTCTAACGAGTAATTGTCATTAAGAGCTATTATGTGAAGTAAGTGTAATTCGAGCATCTTGGCCTCGCAGGGTGTACTGCACAGACAAGGCTGGTCGGGTTCATAAATTAGTGCCAATTCACTCTCCCTCTATCTACCAAGCAATCTGCTGCGAGACAGCAAAATCATATCTATACACATTAAGGCAAAGGCCCACCGGCCCCTACAAAATTAGCCTAAATACCAGTTGGTTATTTCAGGGACTCCCTATTTCATTATGTGTCTCAGAAATAAAAGAGAGAAAGTTTGCTGCCATCAATAACACTGAAGATATCTGCTGAATCCCGCAGATTCCGACATTAATAATTCAAAATCTTGTGGGAATTTTGTCATGGTGGAGATATGACTTGTCTGCAAATGGAGCTGAGGGGATGCTCGGTGTGATCTATTCTGGTATATACACATAACTGCTGTGTTCATCACGACACAGAGAACAACACAGGAGTCTCTAGCTACAACGTCTGAAGTTTTTGAATCTATATTATAAAGTTATTATGCATAACACAGTACCTTTCCAGTTTCCCATGAAGAGTAATCTTCATGATATGTCATTACACTTTACAGATTAAAGGCATTGGTGAATATATTTTCTCACATCCTTATTTCTTAAATAGACACACCATAACTCAAAAACAAACAAGCAAACAAAAAACAAACAAAAAAACTCCATTGAGACTCAATGGTCAGAGGCAGAAAATAGCAGAGAAAAACACGTTGGGCTCTCTCCCTATTGGAAAACAGAATGTGTGTATAATGTGCATGTGTGTGTGCATACACATACATACATACACACACACATACACATATATATATATGTGTGTGTGTTTGTGAGTATGTACAAATATATATATATATATTTGTACATACTCACACATATACACACTCACATAACTATGATCCCCAGATTTACTGAAGAATTAGAATTGACAATGTAAATTATGTTACTCACTGTTTTCCCAGGGACCAACACCCAAGAAGGTGATACTCTAAAAAATATTCACTCATATTTTCCCCAAAAGGTCCCTTTACAGACAAGCTGGACCCTCAATTCTTGACGAAAGATTTAGAACCATTCTCAATACTAAAACCAGGACAATCTTTCTAAAACTCTGATCTAATTATGTCATTCCCCTGTGGAAAGTCTTCTTATTGCCCTTAGAAAAGAGCCCTAAATCCCCTTTAACAAGGCCCATGAGACCCTGAATGGCGTAGCTACCCCAGCCTACCTTAGTCTCACTGCAAGCTCTTCTCCTCTTCATTTTCTGAGCTCCAGGCACAATGACCTTCTTTCAGTTCTTTGAAAACTTCCTGGACAATCCTGCCTTAGGGCCTTTGAACATGGTGTTCTCTATAAAACGTTCTCCACTTAGCAAATTCCTACCATTGTTCAGATCTCAGCTTAAAAGTCGATTGCTCATAAGACCCTTCCCTGACCTATCCTGGCTCAAGAGAAAACTAATAGTAATAATTACTAAATGTTACTATGTGTTAGGCACTGTGCTCAACTTTTTACATGCATTTTCCCCATTTAGTTTCACAACAACCCATGAAGTTAGCATTACTATCTCCATTTACAGATGAGGAAATGAGTCCCAGGAAGATCAATAAATATATGCAAGATCGTTCAGTACGTAAATGGAGAAAGAGGAACTTTCCAAGATGGTTTCCTGACACATTCTCTCTTCACACTCCATGCTTTTTTGTTAACACAATGTAGTCAGTTGCTTAATATTTGCTTTCCACCCTAGAATGTAACCTCCATAAAGGCAGAATGGGTGTGTCTACTCTGCTCATTATGATAGTGTGCTGGTGCTGGGAACACAGGTGAACAAACATTGAATGAATGAGTGCATCACACAATGAGTCATTTCTTACACAAAGGAAAAGGATAACTAAAAATGGCCACAATAATTTGCTACCTATCCAATTCAAGTGCTGAACAGTTGAAACAGGCATAAATTACTATTAAGTATGATATGAAGTCCAATCGAGACTATAGTAATTATGATCTGAACAGGAAATGTATGAAATGGGTCTTTAGGGAAAGGCAATGCTGTGTGTGCAACTAACTCTACACTGAAAATTATCAGTAAGAACAATTACTCAGAGCACTTTTTGAAAATTCAGTTCTCTATAGCTTTCAGAGTAGGCTTCATAGCTCCCGACTCCGATTTCAAAGTATAAACACATTTAAAATCACACTGAAAAATTATGTATAATAAGGTAAAATTATTTTAAAGACTCATAGAAGCTCTACCCAATGAATATAGCCGATTCTTACATCTAAACAGGCAGTATCACTCTGTCGAGAAACCTAATCAGAAGGCCTGTAAATTTTCTTGAACCTAATACATCAGGCCAACTGTACTGACTCCGGGGAACGGTCAAGGTCAGCCCTAGATTTTCAATTTTCATAATCCAGGGTTATAACATAAATGAAAGCCTGATTTCAGTCTTTATTTCAAAATCCTACCTCATTAAACCTTTTCTCTACTATTGCTACAACTGAAGAACAAAATAAATAGATCTTGTTTCATATTCTCCCTTTCTACCTTCCTATAGCAAAGTGGTTAGTGAACACTGATGTGGCAAAATACGTGAGGCAAACATTACAAGTATCATATTTTAAATCACAAATCATAAAGGCCAATTATAATTAGATCAGGATTTATGTAAGGACACCAGGCAAAGATCTGTAGCCTTATCTTTAGCAAGATACCTATTTAGAGACTAACAGAGTCCACCATGTACACACACAATAAATGAACCTATGAACAAATGGAAATATGGAAGACCTGGGAAGAGTCAAGGAGATCCTCCTTCTAAGCCACTTTTCTTACCCAAGAGCGTCATGTTCCTATTTAATGATTACACAACGCCTGATTGAATACATGTTTCGAAACCCATGCCTTATTATTAGACACACATGGATTTGTTCAGCTACCAGAAATGTTAAAAGGGAGTGTTGGACGATGAGCAACGGCTCGACTTCTTTTATGAAGCATTCCCTGATCATTTCCATCTTCCCCCAAAAATCTGCAAGTTCTCACTCCACTTCCCAAGTCATCTTCCCTCCCTTACACAATCCTCTTTATTAAAGCACACAGTTTCTACTACCAGACATTGCCTACATTGACACGTACATGTCTCCCCTTTTAAGTAGAAGTTCATTCGATGCTTCTTCAACTGATTAAATTCTGCCCCCCTCTCACAGCTCTTTTCATAACAGATACACATAATAAACAGAACAGTTTACTTCACAAATAAATGAACATGGCCGTTTATGAGTGAAGTGGAGTCAGGTGCTAATACAGGAGTTGCTCCTAACATCAGACATGCTTTTTAGTGCTAAAATGTAACAAGTGAAAAACCATACCAAGTGTATATATATTGTACAGCATGAATATCTTGCTAGAGGGGTGTGGGTATTTTGGTGACTCAATATTTCATTGTAATATTCTCTGTCCCCTAAGGTTCCCAGCCCCACCTTGTACTTGCAGATAAAGATACATGTCATTCATTTTCCTGTGCTCAATTTGGACTTTATAGAATTTAACATTCATAAAAATCAACAAGATGTCCTCATAAAAGTAAGCCAAGTTGGCTCATGAATTTGAAATACTGATCATTCTTCTTCTTTCTATGTGTATCATGGATTGTTCTCATTATAGTTCAATCCACAAGGTGTGTTTTCTTTTTTTTAAAACGTGATAGATATAATGAATTCTATTGATTCATTTTAATTTTTTTATTGCTAAATTTATTGGGGTGACATTGGTTAGTAAAAATTATATAGGTTCCAGACGTACAATTCTACAGCACATCATCTCACAAGGTTTTTATCTTCTATCTCATTCCAATATTAATTATTCCTTCTTCTCTATGACCCAGTGTAATTATCCAACAGGATGTTTATTCATGCTCATTGGAAGAGAATTGATAAGGTAATTATCAATTAAATTATCAATTAAAAACTGATATCACTGAATATGTGTTTCTCAGCTTAATCTCCCTGCTTAGTCCAATTCTTGACCACAGAGGATTCCATTATGTTAGCTTTTAAATAAAAAGATAATTAATTAAACCAAAGGAATACAAAGGACCTAGAATACTGAAAGAACACACAGATACTGGTAGAAAAGCTTGTTTAAATGGAAGAAGCATATTTAAATAAATTTTTCCACCAGTGATAGACATTGTACCAAAAGCTTTAAATAAAATGTATTTATTTCATACATTATAGTATGAAAGTCAAAAGCTTATGAAATTGGAAAATGTTGGTAGTTTTAGATTACATTATTCTAAATAAAGAAAGAATTGTTGCTGACATCATCTTAAATATTCTGCATATTGACATGAGTTTGAAGGAATTATAGTTGTGTGGTACAAGTCAAAATAAAATTTAGTTCAATAAGCTGTAGCATACTTTTAAGAAAACATATTAGGATATAAATATATGAAAAGGCCTTTATGAACTTTGCTTTTTATGTACCAAATTTTTAAATCCCCACTTATTTGCAAGCAAAAAAATATATGTACATTGGTGAAATTGTGGGATGATGTATATATTCATTTCACACATACACATACCCTATGCACTACCTCTTCAAAAGTTCACTGAAAAGAAGCAGGGAGGGACCCTGCCCCTTTAAAAATTCAGTACTAAATGTTTAAACCTATAAAAGGCAAAGTCGTCAAGATTTAAACATAAATAACATGAAAAAAGAGAAAAAGAAACAAGAGAATTAAGTCAAATGCTCTATAAACTGAATTCAGACTTTAAGGCTTTATAGGGAATTAATCTAATATATACCAAATTAGATTTTCAAATTCCACAGTATTTGATTTCTTTTCTAAAACCAGTTTACCTTCAATCCCTGAAGTTTTTCTTTCAAAGATAAACTACAATTCTAAGTGAGATTTCTATTCAATGAGGAGCTCTGTTGGTTTTCTAAAGTATTTATAAGTCATATTTATGATTTTTACCCTCCCTAAACATTACTTTTGACTTTAATAAAGTTCAGACTGATGTAAGAACTAAAAGATACTTTAATGTGGATTAAATAATACTCATTTAAAAACAGGGCCACTTGTACATTGTTTGTCAACTAAAATAATGTCAGAAAAGCTTTCAGATATCTGGAAAAATTTCTTCCATCTTAACTACATAAGCAACACCAAAGTCAGCCGGAATTTCAGAATAAGATGCCTGTTTGTTTGTTTTTATTTTCTCTTTCTCTATTTTATTTTATTGTATTTTTATTTATTTATTTTTACTGTTAAATTTATTAGGGTGACATTGGTTAGTAAAAATTACATAAGTTCCAGGTGTATAATTCTATAGTACTTCATCTACGTGTTACAATATGTGTTCACCACCCAGAGTCAGTTGACTCTGGGAGCTAGGTCTGTTTTTGAAACACAGCCCCCAAATATATACAACTGATCACAGGTACCTTTATGGTGTTTACTGTGGGACTACAACCTTAGAAAAAACAGGGTATGTTCTAGTTTACACCCGGAAGAATTTGCTCATCTGCCTAAGAGTTTCAGCAATTAGCCTGACCTTCCCTTCACACCTTGCTGAATGGGGCAGCTCATCACTACCACTCCTGAACTTCAGGTCACAGAGGGAGATCACAAAACAGATGTCCTCCAGTGTGACCAGTTCACCATGTTGAAGCATGTTGAAACTTAAGTCTGTGGGTTGTTCAAGAGCAAAGAAAAGATCACAGCCGGATGCCCAAGTGTGCTGTCCTTATATAGGGAGTAGCTGTGAGGTTGCTTCAAAACAGGAGAGCAGAAGAAACACCTTGAAGGATCCTCCGGAGCATGATTTAACAATACAAAACAAGAGTGGAAACTAAAGCTGAAAAGAAAAGCAGGATAGAGCAATAACAAAAGGAGTTATTCATTTTGGGCAGAGGCTCTGGGGGCCAGTGTTTAAGCACAGTTAGTCCGTCAGACAGTGTAGACCTATATAATGTCACAAGTGTTCAAAGTGTTATCGATAGAGCATTGGTATTTTCTGTAACATTACATAGTCAGGACATAATAACTCAGGAGCATCTAGAGATTTCTGGAAGTATATGAATAGGTGTGTACATGAGCAAATGCCTATAAATACAACCCCTCCCCTGCTAGACCCTCTCAATTAAAAAAAAAAGGAGTCTATTCTGTACTGAAAAAAATACATATCCTTATATAAATGAGTGTTTTACAATTTGGTTTAAGACACAGAGAAGAAATATCAAAAAGATTCTTTATCACAGAAGAAGTCAGAGAAGACAAATTAAGATCAAGAAAACCAGAAACTCCAAAGGAGAATCTATATGAGATGACACGGCTGTAATAACAGTGGAACATTTGATATAAGAAAAGTAGACAAGCCTTGGACCAGTGATCAGGAGGGCCTTTAATTTGATATAATAAGAAACAGCTTTATGAACCACAGTATGCCAGAATTACTCTCTTTTAGGGAACAATTTCTGGGTGATGTAAAAAGCCAAGGAGGAGAAAACATGGCTTTGTAAAGGCTGTTTGGAGATGGGAACAAAAGACAAGTCCATCCCAAAGAAGGAGAAAGGAAGGGAGAGAGAAAACAGCCAATGTGGACAATGTGAAACTTTGCACTTGAATACGATCACACCACTAACCATTAAACTCACACCCCCCAAGCTTTTTGTATGAGCTGAGTCCTGGAAAATGGTATTTTAAAGGTAGATCCAATAGGATTTGATAATGAATTTAGATATGGACAGAGGGTGATGGTGAGAAGAGAGAAACAGGAAATATTCTTAGGGGAAGCTGGGATGGATCAGCAGGTGAAGTGCTTGCTTTGCAGCCCCGAGGTCCAAGGATCGAGTTCCAGCCCTGGCCCATGCAGACCCATATGCTGAATTGGGGAGTGCTTCCCATGAGGGAGGCCCCTGGCCCAGTTCCTGCCCTGTGTGGTCCTCAGCCACCTATGTGAAACAAAACCATGTCAAAAACTAATGATGTACAACTATGGAGATTGATCTTGGCCTTTCTCCTTCTCTCTGTTTCTTTCTGTCCCTGTCTCTCTCCATCTCTGTCAAAAACAATAAAACAAATCTTTAAAAAAATAAAAAGAATACCATTTTGCATATGCAAGCTTGAGATGTCACTTAGCCAAGCTTGAGATGTCACTTAGCCAAGAATGAGACATAAAATAGGCATTTTGATATATGAACCTGGCATTTGGGGGGAAATTAGAACTGAAGAGATCAATTTGGAAGCAGACACATTTTGATGTTACAATGCATTAAAGGATGGGATTAGATGAACTTTTCTAGGGAGTTTTTGTACACAGTGAAAAAAACGGGACCTGTGGCCAAGCCCTGAGACACTCTAGCATTTAGAAGTTAAGCAGAGCACAGAACCCACATCAGAAACAGAGAAGAAGCAGTTGGTGGAGTAAATGGAATACCTGGGAGAAGGAGGTATCATGGAAATGAGGAAAGCATGTTTCAAGAAGAGAGTGATTTGGGGAAGCTGGGATGGCTCAGTGGGTTAAGTGCTCACTTTGCAGCACCGGGGACTGAGGATCGAATCCTGGCTCCGGCCCGTGTGGACCCATATGCTGAACTGGGGAGTGCCTCCAGTTCAGTTCTCTCTCTGTCTCTCTGTCTCTGTCTCTGTCTCTCTCTCTCTGTCAATAAATAAATAAATACAACTTAAAAAGAAGAGAGTGATCAACTATGTCCAGTACTGCTAAGTGTTGCAGTAGTACAAGGGCAGAGAAACCACCACCGGCTTTGACAACATGAAGGTCACTGGTGACCTTGATAAGAGCAGAGTCAAGTTCTGAGTAGCGTGCTAGGGAGGCTCAGTTTGAGGCTCACATTCAACCTTACTGTGGTTTCTAGGCTTTAGTACAAACACCTAGGATGGAAAGCAGGATCTTGAATTATTTAGTGAGTCTCTGATAGAATAAACACTTATTGAATGTTTATTGAACTGTAGTAGGAATTGGAATATAACTAAGGTTATAGGCTCAGAATTTTAGCACCTGAGCTCCTGATAGGAAGCAGAAATCCTACTCCCAGACTTGTGGATTTTTTCCACAAATATTTTGCTGCTAAGGAACTAAAAATAAGTAGGCTAAGCTTCAGGTTCCACTGGATTTACTACAGTTCACATATGATGAGAGACTATCAATAGAGCTTCTCATCTCCACACAGATGCAATGTTTCTGGGTCTGGCCTTGCAGATATTAAAGGAAAATGAATACAAAAGAAATAGAAATGAAATAACATGTAATAAAGATTGCATAAGATGTATGTTGACATTCAGAGAATATATACAAGTATTTATATATAAAAGTATAAAGAAAAGAAATGACAAATATGGAGTGGCCCCAAGACTTGGAACAGCTAAAATTTGCTGAGCAAGGAGTCAGAGAGGAGCATCAGACAGTTACTCAGCTGTGACCAATCAGTGTTTTCTTAGCGATTATAAGCCTCTCTAACAGCAGCCAATGGGAAAGACCTACTCTCTCCTACATGCCTGATGTAACGTTGGCTACTGGTCCCCTAAGAACCCTCAGTGCTCCGCCAATCCTCCCAACCCTTTATACTTCACCTCATCTTCCCCCAGATTATGATCCATGCCTGATGTAACATTGGCTACCAGTCCCCTAAGAATCCTCAGTGATCTGGCAATCCTCCCAACCCTTTATACTTCACCCCATCTTCCCCCAAATTATGATCACTGCCTGGCTTGGTTCATCTTCCAGATAAAGATGAATGACTTAATTATAGAAAAAAAAGCAAGACTTGGATATGAGGGAAGCCAAATATAAACAAAAGGAGAGAGACAGAGCCCTTTTCTTGAGGTCCTGAAATCAATTCACCCAGAGCTTTAAAATATACATTTCTGTTCCTAAGTAGCTCTGCTTCCTATTTTTCATGAGAGTTTCAAGAATGCCCTTTCATTTTTCTATTTCCAGGTCTACCATCTTGGTCCATGTTCCCCTAACCTATGCCGTTCATGATTTGATAGATTTCTGCTTTCCAGGCCAAGAGTCCTAATTTTTCACTTTGTCCTCATATGTCAATTCCTCTCCCCTCCCTCCTACTCCTCTGATCATTTTATAATGAATTGGTAACCACAATAATGAAATTTACTGAGAAAACTAAATTTTGAGATGCTGCCATAAATAATGAAGTCAGAGAAATGATGAAAAGGTCTTTAATGAGTTCTGAGATATGGCTGAAATATTACAGATAGAAAATCAATTTGGAAAATGCTGTCAGCTTCATCCATGGGGGTGGGGGTGGGGGTGGGGGGATTATGTAAACACACACATCTAAAGGAAAGGAGTAACTCTGAAGGCAATGAAGGAATAAGAATATTTTTTATGATAGAGAAAAATAGTTCTTTTTGATCTACCTATATCTTTATCTCTCTATATCATCTATCTATCTATCTATCTATCTATCTATCTATCTATCTATCTATCATCAGTTATCTGTCTATGAAAAATCTATCACTATTTTGCTATGATTAAAAGCTTAAAAAAAAAAAAAGAAAGAAAAAATAAATAAATAAAAGCTTAACTAGGTAAATACCCAGATACTTTGTATATTCAAATTATAGATGGACTAATAAATCTTAAGCATTTGACTATCATACTACTTTACCTTTAGATTTATATAATCTTCAATATAGCAAGAAGAGTTTTATGGCTCCTTTGCAAAACTATTTCCAAAAATAATGTTTAATTTTGATTATCATATATGTTTTATCTTCCTCAAGAGAAAAGCTAAATTTTGTAGGCTCAGCACTGATAAATATTTTGGAGAAAATAATATCTTTTCCATAAATCCAAAAATGTCATATACTGCACATATTGTAAAGCACCTTATACATCAAAGAAAAATTACTGTTTAAATAAATTTCCAGGTCAGAGAACAATTAGAAGCTGTAGTTCTCTTAAAATAACTCTAATGAGACCTGCAAAATGACTTTAAGTCTGAGTTATTTAAGCATTCAACAGCTTCTCTGTTCTTAATCCTTGAAAATTAGATGAAAGCTATAGACTTTTTTTCTAGAAAGATCCACACACATTTATAGTATAAATTTTGAATATAAAGTTTCAGAACTTACTAGGATCCCAAGCCTCCAGGCCAAGGAACACCAGATCTAGAAGAAATTTTGTTTTTAAGCCTCACTACCTAATGTACGAACTGCTCTTCTGTTTCCAACTTAGACACTCCATCTATTCATTTGGAATATAGAAGAGTTAGAATTTCACATCCTCATTCATAAGTTCTTCACCAGTGCTTTGCAGAGTAAGCCCTGTCAACCCCTAAAACTCACTGCTGATGTAGTTCCTACATGACCTCCACTCTCTGCTACAGACAACACCCAAGGGGCACTGATCAAATGTGAGTACACTGGAGACCTACTGATCTGCCAGAGAACCCTTGGCAGTTTGACACAGAAGAAGCCAATTACCACCGATCGGCTCAGTGCCTGGTTCCTAGAATCCTTCTGATGAGTTTACAACTCAATTCCGGTCTCTCATATAATATATAAACCTAGTCACTTTGTAATAGACCCTCTTCTCCTCACTTTCCCTTTACAAACTACTATCAGACAACTCAATGTATGTAGAAGTCATTTGCCCACAAGTGAGACTGAAAGTAGACCTGTAAAAAGAAATCAACTCTTCAGCTCTAAGACTGTTTCACAGTATATAATAGTTTCACTATCAAATGGGGAAAAGGTGACTTCTGAGAATAACAAACATTTATTCAAATCCAAATACAACATATTCCAAGGTCAAATATAATTTATTGAAGTAAACAGCTACTGTGCCGGACTCTATTAATTGCCTACCTAACAGCCATTCCCATCTTTATATATGCTCACAGAAACCTGTTTTCTTTGGGGCAACAATATGTCCAATCTATCATATGACACATGATCACTATAAACTAGACATTTCCAACGAATGTGAGTCTCAAATATACCATAGTTAGCTAAGATACTGATTCTCCTTAACCACCCAGGCTGAAAGGGCAGGGCCTGGAGCAGTAGGAATATCATATTTATCCCTAGAATGTACAACAAATGTTATCATCTACAATGCATGCCATAAAGAGATGAAGTTCAAGAATCATGGCTCTAAACCTAATTCTATTCCCTCTGATAGCTATTCAACCTTTGTCCTTTCCTTACAGCTAGTAGTAACCCTGTGATCGAGACCTGGTTCATGAAATATTAGAGAAAGTCTGCTGAGAGCCTCTTTGGAATGCTTGTTCTTACTTATTATAAAGACAGAGATGAAGGAAAGCTTTTATAGCCATGTGTTTCTTCTTCCATCCTATCTTGAACAAGGACACAATGTCTGAAGCTGCAGCAGCCATCTTGTTACCATGAGGCAACAAAGCATGAGGATAAAAGACCAACAGCTAAGTGGAGAGATGGAAAGAGACTAGGACTTGATTACATTGTTGAACATCAGAATCAAGACCAGAAATTGTCTACTGCCCACCTTCTTATCAATAGGGATATAAAAAAAATCTATATTGCTTAGAGTTGACTGATGCACACTAGTGGGAGAAAGATTTTAAGTCAACTTTTTTTTTTTCTGAAGCATCCCGTAGTTCTCACCTTTGTAAGAAAATTGGCCCTCCTTCTCCTCCTAGCTTACCTCATGTCTTATTATTTCTTAATGCTGTCACCACTTTCAGTCACCACTTTGAGCCTTACTAGGGTGACACCAGGTTTACTGCTCTTAATTTCTATTGTATGCTTCATAGTGCAGAACTTAAAAATCTAGAAATTTTAGTACATTATGGCAGTAATGTGTAATTCTGCAGAGATGTGGAAATTCCTACAGACACTATAAATTCTTCCATTTAGGGTATATCAATCAGTCAGCTCAGGGTGGCATAACAAAGTATCACAGACTGGGTGGCTTCAACAACAGAAATTTATTTTCTACATTTCGGTGACAAGAAGACATATCAATTTGCTGGCTGGGCTGGCTCCTGCAGACACTTATCTCCTTGGGTTGCAGAGAGCTGTCCTCTCTCTGTGACCTCACGTAGCCTTTCCTTTGTGTAGGCAAACACCCCTGGTATCTCATCCTCTTCTTATAAGGACACCAGTCCTATAAGATTAGGGCCTATGACTTTAATTAACCTTAATTACTTCCTTAAAGGACCCATTTCCACCCATAGTCACATGGGGGATTAGGACTTCAACATACAAATTGGGGGCCGGGGGTGGACACAATTCATTCCACAGCACTGGGATTGAATTATTTAAACAGATATTTTCACTTTATAAACTATATTTACTTATTTATTAAAAAATTTTCAATTACCATTCACACTGACAATTATATTAGTTTCAAGTGTACAGCATAGTGGTTAGACATTTACATAACTTATGAAGTGATCCCCTGGATACGTCTAGAACTCACCTGACACCAAACGTAGTTATTACAATATTATTGATTATAGCCTGGATGCCAATTTGTACTTCTTAATCCCTTCACCTTTGCCTCCCATCTCCCTAAATCCCCTCCTACCCAGCAACCATCAGTTTGTTCTCAGTATCTATGAATCCATTTCTATTTTTTTTTTAATTTTTTAGAAATCTGGACTGGAAACCTGTAAGCAAATATCTTTTCATACATTCTGAAAGATAATTTAACTATTTTCTTTTTTTAATATACAAGAAACACAGAGAGAGGATTTTTAAAATGGGTATGTACAGGCAAAGGATCAGGAATAGTTATGTACTCTCAACCTATCTATAGATTTATAAGCCAAAAACATCAACCAGTATTTTTCACAATAAATAAAAAGCACTCCAAAAGTGCAAGTTTGGAAATCTGTTTTTAAAAATAAGTGCAATAACATTTTTATTTCCAAATAGAAAAAAGAATAGTGTTTTTAAATGGTACATTAACAAAAATACCACATTTGTCATACCCCAAACCCTACATCAGGCTGGGCAAGATGTCAATCACAGTCCACTGGTGGACTGCCAAGCATTTTGGGGGTGACCATGACACTTGGAGAAGTAGCCTTTGCCCTAAAAAAGTCTGCTCAGGCCTGACCAACATAATGTATAAATCAATGTATGCAGTTCTAGAAAAGTCAACATTACAGGGACAGAAAACAATAGTTGCCAGGGGTTGGGAGGGTATGGAGAGGCAATGCTTCTTCCGAAGGGGCATGGGGAAACTCTAGGGGTGATAGAATGTTCTGCATCCTGATTATGATGGTGTTTACATGATTGCATATAAGCATTTGTCAAAACTTGTAGAACTGAACACAAAAAAGAATGAATTTTACTGTATGTAAATTATACCTAAATTTTCTAATGGAGGAAAATGGCACATTTGAAACCAAGTGATATGAAGCCAAAGAGTTATTTTGTGCTGGGTTAATCCACAATGTGGAAATCAGTCAAGAACCCTAGAAATAGAGTGGATGCCCACATACTCACCTTATGTAAAATTTAAAGCTATAAATGTCTATGGCAGAAAGAACCTCATGTTATTGTTATGTGTGTTTAAGACTTTTATAATGTATAAACTTAGTATCTGAATTATATGTCAAATTAGTAGATTTAGTTTACGAGTAAGGACTCACAAAAAGTGATATCTTTCACTGAAGAAATAATAACTTAATCTTAATATTCTATAACCTAAGTGTGTCTTTCAATGGGAAGAGGGTCACACATTGTATAGTTGATAATGATACATTGCAGATGGCAATAACTTACTGAACTTTTAAGAGGCCAAATAGGTTAGACGACTTGTCTACAGTCCTAAAAGTAGTACGTATAAAGTCAGAAAAATGAACCAAGATTTTCTGGCTCCAGATCTAGTACTTTTCTCCATATATTAGTCTGCCAATTAAAGGCAATATACCTCAAAACTTCTCCCCAAATCTCTAACTACAAAGCCAATGACAACTGGAACAAAGTTATATCAACTTTCAAATGCAGTTAAGAAGCTCTCCAACTTCTTAATTGGTTCTATATAATTAAAAGAGAATATGGTAGAGGCAGGTTAGGCTATAAGACAAGCTACTGCTCCAATGAAAAGGAAGGTAGACACACACTGAGTTCCTACAATGTACTAGGACCGCTGCTTCATATTTAATCTCACAACAATCCCCAGGAATAGTTATTATTATTATCTCCATTTTACATTTACTGAAATTTTCATCAAAAGATGCTAATTTAGCTGCTAGAGTCACATAGCTTATAAGGGATGGGCAGAAACAGAATTTTAATCCAAGCCTGTTGGATGCTGAAGACCTTTGTCTTAGGAGTCAAGAGAAAGATATTTTTATTTATTTATATTTAAAGATTTATTTTTATTGTTTTTGACAGAGAGAGATACAGAGACAGAGACAGAGAGAAGGGGGAGGGCCCAGAACAGTCTCCATAGTTGCATATCATTGGTTTTCCCACAAAGTTTCATTCCACAGGTGGGCACAGGGCTGCACAGGGCAGGAACTGGGCTGGGGTCTCACCCCGGCAAGAACTGAACTGGGGGCACTCCCCAGTCCAGCATATGGGTCCGAACGGGCCAGGGTCGGGATTCAATCCTCAGTCCCCAGGGCTGCAAAGTGAGCGTTTAACCCACGGAGCCATCCCGGCTTCCCCCTGAGAAAGATATTTTAAAGCTACACATTTGCACAGAGTCAAAATTTTGGTAATTCCAAAACTTTGAATCTCAACAGAGTAAGTAATAAATAAGCAAGTAAATAAATTAAATACATACACATATACCTTTTTCATAGCTTCTTCACCTTAAAATGAGGGTTAAATGTTCATGTTTTCCTCCTAGACACACATGAAACCTTGTCGGGTACCCTAAAGTGATCTGAGTTCACCAAATGCAGGTTTTTCTTTCGATACTAGTATCAACTTCTAGGTACCAGTGTGGTACTCTCAAGCTAGGCCCACCAGCCAGCCCTTGACACCAAAAAGCAAATGAGCCAAAATGAAATTATAAATAATCCTAGGAACTGTGACATGCCCCTTACAATTACATATTACCGGTAAATGCTTTTTTTTTTTTTTAAATCTGGTCACTTTAACAATTAGCACTCTTAGTTATAAGATTATAGAAGAAATAACTTATGTTTTTAAAAAAATCTTCTTACCCAGAACACAATAATACACATGCAGGCACCTGAGAAATATTTCATGGTGAAGTTGGTGGTAATGATGATCAGATAGCTACTGCCTTCACATTTACTTGTCTTTAGTGACTTTCAATATAATAAGAGTAAGGAAGAAAAGTAATTTCTAGTTTCTATTGTTTTGTATTGTCACTTCCTAGGTATCTATATTTTTTCATATAGACATGTAAGTCATTCATTTGCTGGAATAAAACAGAATGAAGTTCGTTTTGCTTGTCAAGTGCAGATAAAAGGAAGAAGGGGAAGAAACAGTTTAAATGTAAAAGACACCTTTTCCCTAATTCCTGCACTAGTTCACAAAATAAAATGAATAATTTAAATCCCTGAAACTTCATATGTGCAGAACGCCACATGCAGACCAGTGGCATTTTCACTTCAAATTTGTATAATCTTTAGTCACTACATCTCATCTGCATTTCTAACACCTGCTTCAGTCAGCTGTGGCTTAGGCTGTTATCTCTATGGTCATCTTTTATCTTTACTCAGTCCATCTAAAAAAAAAAAATTGCATTATAGAATATATTACTTGGCCTAAAAGAGATAGGGAGTCATTCATATGATTTTCTGAAAGGTATTTTCCTTTAACTTATCAAAAGGCAATTTTAAAACTGGTTACTAATTAATGTTGTCGTTCTTTACTGCATACTCATACATCTCCTTCAAACATTAATGTGACTTTTGTACAGCCAAAATAACAGCATCTATACTTCTTTGCAAAATGCTTTCAGTGCAAAGGAAAGTAAAATTAAATAAAATGATTGACACCATTTGTAAAGTATACAAATATCTCTTCTAAGCTTGTTATTATTATGCTGTTATTAAAACAATGTCCATCTACCGGATATATGGTGATGGAAGGGGAGCTGATTCTGGGTGGTGGGCGCATAATGTGATGCATGGGTGATGTGCTATGGACTTGTACATCCAGAAACTATCTAATTGTTACCAATTAATGAAACCCCATTAAATTTAACAATAAAAACAAAACAAAAAATTATGTCCATCTAGCTTAGCCTGCCTAACACAGCCTATGTTCAAATTTTATGTATGTCAATGCAAACATCACCCAAATTTTGCTTGTCGGCCAGTCTACTCTCAATGGGTCCCAGGCTTTGTCCGGTATTAAATAACTTCATACAGAGGATTTAAGCAAAATACTTAAAGGCTGCTGTTCTCTGATACAAAAATTATCCTAGGAGAGGACAAATGGGAGTAGTTGGGAAAGGAACTGGGCTAAACTGAACAATTTCTGGTTATCATCATTTTGCTTATATCCTTCTTAGCATTTCATTATTATGTAATTATTGTATCTGTTGTTCATATTCCTATTTGAACGTAAACTCCATCTGAGCAAGAATCACACCTGGCTTCTTCAGCACTCTATTCCTAATGTCTAGCTCCAGGCACCCACAGTAAATGCTCAGTAAATATTTTTAAACACATGAATTTTAAAATTTTCTACCAGGTTGAATTGGAATTCTGAAGGACCATTTAAACATCTTTACTTCCTTCAAATATATATGTAACCCCCCTCATTTATCTAATATTATTACACAATAACATTTTCTATGTAAGTTAATTTTCTCAGATTGCCAGAGATAATCCTTTTAAGATATCAAAACATTTTAATTCCAAGTATTTTAAATAAGTAATTCAAAGTATACATCATGATTTTTTCTACCTTCTTTTTACAAAGTAGGTTTCATAAAATGTAATCATTCATCAAATTTAACAATAAATTAAAAATAAATAAATAAATAAATAAAAAGCAAAATTATATATTAAAACTCTCTGATATATAATTAAAGCTATGTATCCCTAAGTAAGGGGGGTCTATCAATAAGATACTCATATTTAATGGTTTTGTTGTCTCTTTTCTTGCCTTCATTTTTCAGTATTTTACCTTTTATCTACCTCTCTTCACTATAGATTTTTGCTCCTAATAAGTTATTACCCAGGATGAATTAAAGGATGCTAAAGCAATCTTGCTTGTGAAATCAAAAATCTATAACAGGAATAGTATAACCATATGAAATTATATCTTTTTTATTCAAATGTAAAACTATTTCTTATAGCCTTTTCATTCAGGCTAAGCCATTTGACTTATCACCCAGAGCAGGGTGAACATAGCTCATAGAATTAAATTTATTATTATATTTATTTTTGACAGTCAAGTTAGGTGCAGTTCCTAGAGTGACAAGAGTCTTGAAAGAGATTCTCAGTGTCCTTTGGAGAGAAAAATTTTTTTTCTAAAGCCTTTAAATGCCTATTACAGATTAAGGGTCAAATCCAGTAGACTTAAACACCAATCTTTACCACAAAGAGAGAAAACTCAGGATATTCTGCAAGAAAACTCTTAATGGCCCTGGGAGCATGCAGGCTATGCTTCCAGAACTAGAAATTCAGAGATATGGGGGAAGAGGAAGAAGGGGAGGTTAGATACTGTGTTTCCCCAAAAGTAAGACATTCCCTGAAAATAAGACCTACTTACAGTTTTGCCTCTCGCTGAAATACGTATAAGGCATCCCCCCGAAAATAAGACCTAGTGCATCTTTGGGAGCAAAAATTAATATAAGACACTGTCTTATTTTTGGGGAAACAGGGTATAAGACACTGTCTTATTTTCGGGGAAACAGGGTAGATACTAAGGCCCTTGCTTAGAGGGTATGGTGAATTAGAATTATCCGGAACCCCATGAGGCTGCCTTGAGGCTGTAATGAGCTTGTCTCAGTGGCTACTACCCAGGTTTGAGCCCCTATCATCTCCTTGCTGAAACAGTGTAACCATTTCCTACTGTCTCCCTGCTCCTGCCCTTAACCCTATAGTTCATCCTCAATAGAGTGGTCATCAAGTGAGATCACATTACACCTCTGCTCAGAATTCTCAAATGTCTTCATGTCTGCTATGGACTGAAATGTCTCTCTACCAATTCTATGTTGAGGCCCTAACCCCCAATGTGACTGTATTTGTGGAGAGGACCATTAGGAGGTAATTAGTTAAATAAGGTCAGAAGGATGGGGCCCTAATCCAAAGGACTGGTGCCTTAATGTGGAAGAGAAAGAGATACCAGCTATCTTATCTCCACCTCCACCCTTCTCCCAATGTCTCCCCCATGTGAGGACACAGCAAAAAGGCCACTGTTCACAAGGAAGAGCTGTCTCACCAGGAACCTAACTGGCTGGCACCTTGTTCTTGGACTTCTCAGCCTCCAGAACTATAAGACATACATTTCTGGTATTTATTTAACAGAAATTATTCAAGGCAAATAATTCACCGTCTCATTCAGAATTAAATCCTAAGACCTTTCAATGGCCCACTAGGCCCTAACTATACAATAGGGATGTCCAAATTTCCCAATACTACCTCTCAAAATTTAAATGTTCCTTTCCCAAATCTTTTCATTAAGAGTAAGCCCTGAAATGAAAATATACTTATATAATGACTTTCAGCAAATTGTAATTACTTACACCCTATATATAAAGTAGTCAGTAATTTGAGCTGGGACACGATCCATAAAGGTTACAAGCAACCTAATTTTCTGTGTTTTTTTTGCTATAAATTTGGCTAAGAGCTGGGGTAGTATGGAAAAGAAGATAAGTGAGAAAAACACTGGTGATTTAACCTCCAGTGTTCCCTTAAGGACAAACATTTGTCACCTTGACAGCAAGGTGAAAGGTTTGCAGTGAGTGTGCTTATAACAGGACTCTCCCCATTCTCTCCTCTCTGGGGACCTGTGATTTCTGAAAAGGCATTATCTGAATGGATGATGATGATGACAATGAGCTACAGGAAGGGCTAGGGGAAGGAAAGAGTTTGAGACCCACATAACTCAGAGCCTCAAACTGAAATGTTGCTCCAGGGACTGTCATAAAGATTTACCATGTGCTACTCTTCTTCCTAAGGTTTCACTTGAGGCTGAAGTAATCAACTCTATAAATTATTGCAAAACATTCAAACAGTGTCCAATGTTAACAGCATGAATCCCATTGCTAATAGTTATGAGTATCATAAAGCTGAAGTCAGTCCAAGCCATATATATCTTCACTTTCTATAGAAATCTCTAATTTTAAGGGTTTATAATTCTAATGTGGAAGTCCGCTGCAGGCTTAAATCAGGTGCTAAGATGAGATTGATTTTTGCTCTTAACAAATACATGTAACTCAAATTAGCATTAATGTGATGTTACCCATGCATCAGAAAGAATATATGGATGTCTGTTTTGGCCTATAAGCTAAACTGTTTACACTATTTTCAAAATTAAAATAGAAAGGGG
>PVKE010028277.1:0-21029 GCA_004027555.1 Craseonycteris thonglongyai | reverse complement strand
GTGTGTGTGTGTGTGTGTGTGTGTGTGTGTGTGTGTATTACATTCCATTCAGTATTTTTATTTCAGAATCTCTTCCCTTGTACTTAGATACAAATTCTTATATTCTAGGCCAGAAAACAAATATGACTATTCTGATGACAGGAGCGTTGTTAATTTTATTGTGCAATAAACTTGCATCTATTCTATTATGTATTTTACTAAGACACATTTTCTCTAGGTTCTCCCTCAATTAATCTCTTGGCACAATCACCTTACCATTTCTCTAGAAATATTATATATTCTGAACACTGAGAGCACTGATTTATTACACAAGGGCTGTCTGGAAAGTACCCAGAATGTAATATGAAAAACAGAGCTATTTATGGCTGGAATTTTTTTTGTGGACAGCCCTCATATATGTTGAGGAAGTTATCATAAAAGAGAGTTTGTGAATCAATTCCTATGCACCATTGTCAGTCAATCACTAAAATATTACTTCACAATAAAAATTATTATTGTAAACTTTAGAATTTTGTATGAAAATACTATATATATATAATGTAATACTATTCAAGAAGAAATGTATGAGTTCTAAAGCCCAACAAGATGTAATGTAGTAGGCACTGTGAGAGAAAAGTTATTATGGGACTTCATTATAACGAATGCCAAAAGCTGAATGTTTTGTTTAAAGGGGCTTTTAGGAAAATAAATAGTTTCTCTATCTATAGGAGACATTATACATACTAAATGAAGAGTAGAGTTTTCATTGTCAGACCATCTCTAGAGATAGGTGAAAATCCCAGCTCTATCATTTACTGGATATAAATTTCAGTTCTATTATTGTGTTTAGCAAGTTACTTAGTTTTTCATTTCTTACCTGTAAAATTAGGATAGTATTAGTTGTTGTTGTTTTTTTCACATATCTGTTGTAAGGGTTAAACACCTTCGTTCAGAAAAGATGCTCAGGCAAAATTTGACAACACAAGGCCTGCTTGTTACTGGGTCCTGCCATTCGGGTCCCAGGTTTGCATGGAACTGTCCAGCAGAGCTACTGCTGAAATTAGAAATAAGATCTGCTACTCTTATGTTTATGTTTTTTCCCCTTGAGGGAAGAAATAAAAATTTATGCCAATTTCAACAAATAAATGTTTTTTGAGTTGATTCTATTTTTATAAATATTCCTAATAAGTTCTGACTCCATTTTTTATTAACACTTCTTCTTTCAAGTGAAAACTTCTTTTTTACATATTATTCATTTAGTGAATATGTGAAGATTTTAGAAAAGTCTTTATCAGAGATTTTCATATTTCAAAAACACATTGATTTGACAAAATGTAAACATGAATTGAATTTTGGCAGTCAGTAGCACTTTTTAAAGTTTACAGTGAGCGTTGATGTTTGAATAGGAATTTGAGTACTATTCCCAAAGAAGTGGGCAATACTTGAATCTCATGGAATGCATCTGTGAATTTCTGGTTCAAGTTTGACTTGTGTGCTCTAAGGAAGTTGGTCAAGGTAGCATCCTTGTTTATATCCACATGATGATTTTTAAATAACATAATATACAATAGCTAGTACTACCTTCTTGAAGATCATCAAGAATTGGGAAGAGAGAAAATGCCAGATTTCTTTAGGATACACACATGGATTATAATTTTAGTCCATCAACATGTTTGCAGCCAAGGCCACAGTTTGACAATTTCTTAGTAACCTGTCCTCTCACAGTCTTCATACATTCAATTATATGACTTCCTGCATTTGGAGTCTCAGCAGGTCAAGCCATGAACTACCAGGAGACATAGTTATACTTAGATCTGAGTCACTCTGAATCCCTCACTTTACTTACATTTTTATAAAATCCTATCTAAGTTTGTATCTGCCTGTACACTTATGTTTTAAAAAAATTGATTAATTTGGGTGTTAATACTTTGCATATAAAAATATATTTGTCTATGCGTTATACCCACTGCCTTGTTGATCTATTATCAATAAGGATCATTTTTAACAACATTCTATTTTATTTATGCAATGGCTTTATCCTAAATTGTGAAGGTTGGCTATCATCTTAAGCTGCCTAAAAACTTTTAGTCTGACATCTTGCACAGTAGTATGCTAAGAAATAAAGAAATATTTTGACCAAAAGCCCAACTATATTTTCCCTTCCAGACCACATGGGAAAATACTTGATTCCATTTCTCATATTAAGGCTAACATTTCCTTATGTATAAAAATCCCTTGATATAGTATCAATTCCAACCTCAGTGGGTCTGTTCTGTTCCTTTCACTGCTTCTATAGGTGATCTTCAGGAGAACTTCTATACCTATTGAGTACTGAGAAATTTGGTGCCTCTTTTTCCACATGGGGAAGATAGAACTTCCTTAGAAGCCGAGTAGGGACTAATGAGACCTTCCTAGTAAAATATTTCAATCCTAAAGCTAAAAGGCCTCAGATAAGGACAATGATCTTTTCTAAACTAAGCCACCCATTCTATAAAAGCCTTCATATAAACCAGGTAATTCATATCTACTTAAATTCAAAGATGATCTGAGGATCAAGTGTTTTTATTTTTTAACTTTTTGATGGTAAGACAAGAAATAAAAAGTTTCAATTATTTATGTACATAGCCATTTATCTCAGTATAAATTAAATGGTTCTCACTGAAAGTCAATGAAAGAATAAGATTTTTATCACAACTGTTTTAAAACAGGATGATTTTTTTTTTTTTTTTTTTTTGGTTGGGAAAGTAGCAAAGAGATCTTAAAGTGCTTTCTCTTTGTGAGGAACTATGAGGTTGCTTTCATTTCTATCAGCATTTTACTGAGCAGATACTCTTTTCACTCTAAACTAGAGGTCACAATTTGTTTTGTATTTAAACTGGAAATAAGATAACAAATATTGCCTAGGGCTTTATGGGATGCCTTTTATCTTGGAACTAGAATAGACAAGTCATAAACTACTGCAAATCCTTTATTATTTTGTTCTTAAGTCCTAAAAATCAAAAGCCATGCATACAGGCGAAGTACATTTAAAAGTTATCATTATACCACAAGGGCTCCATATATATATTTTCCTGTATTCAATTTATATGCAAAATGAACAGAAATTTTCTCTGCCTTACACACCTTAATTTTTAGCAATCATACATTTTTGCTGCTACGGGTTATCATTTTAAGTGTAGGGTGTATAGAGTTATAAAGTTTAATGTTAATAGGAAAAAAAGTTTCATTTTTTTCTTTTCATTGGGAAAAAAAATCATGTTAATTATTCCTCTGCACCTGCCTAATGGGGCTGAAGTAATTCGATTGTCATATTGTTGTAGATTGTTGTTTTGTGTAATGTATCACCCCTGCTGTTCCATTAAAAAAATTCTATACTCTTCCATTATTCAGCAAGGCCTAATGATTATTCCAGCATTTGTACATGCTGCACTGTTATTCTGTTTTTAATTGACTTCACTTTTTTAATTAAGCACATTGGTTTTAACATTGTTGTTGAAAAACCTGGTTTTGTCATTATCAGCATTTGCTTTTATATACATTTCATACCTATTGACATTTTACTTAGATTTATTATAAATAAGAGGGCAATATGTACACTGAATCTTATCATCAACTCTAATATTACTTCGTGTCGCATATTATTGATATATAAGATAATGGTCTGCAGAATATTTTAAAGGACTAGTTATTCTATTTAAAGTATATTTTTAAATCAAATTTACTCTTTAGTTTGTAAATTAGAAATAAAGATTTGATTATTTTTAAATGTTTAATAAGCTTTCAATGAAAAGAACAAGGTTTACCCTATTAGCTAAATACAATCTCATGTAACAATTGCACACGATGATGTAATGTTTATATTCCCATTTAGTAAGACATATAAAAAGTGGTTTGTATATATTTGAAAAATTAACAATTTATGGTAATCTTTTTGTTCTATTTCTATTTCTTTAAATTATTTAAAAATCTATTAAAAAGAAATTCTTTAAAAATATTAACTGATCACAGGCAATAATATTCTTTTAAGCATATAGCCTTTTACCCCAAATATTACCCTTGCAAAACCATTGCAATGTCTCTTTCTGAATGGTAATCTCAACCATTTATCACAACACCAGATAACAAAAAATGGGCCACAGACAAAATAAGTCAAGCTATATTTAGCTGAGATGTTAGAAATGACTTAAGTAAAAGGGAGAACTGGAAAGAGAACAAAACAAAGGTCAATTTTAAGATGAATAAATTTGTTTTTAAAACTATATAACAATGTTTTATGGATTCTACATCTCTCTGAACACAAATCTAGCACAAATACAGCATATAAAACTATCAATGGCATAGACGTACCTCACTTGGGGGAAAGATGACATGAGAACCCTTATTTCCACTTTGCCATTTGTGTTTTGTTAGTGGACATGAATGAATGACTGAATAGAAGCGTGAATGAATAGGGCACATGGGATTTGCCTGCCATTTGGTCATCTGTGGGACAGAGGACAAAGATTTCAAAGTGGGCCCTTCTGCCCTTGTTTGGGGCAGCTTCATTGCCACAGTCCTGATTGTTGATGAGCCTGCTAGCTGGGATTTATGTTCAACCTCTCCTTATGCCTTGGTGTGCCTGACCCAGCTCAATTAGCATAACTTCCATTCCCAGTGACAATATGAATAAAAGATGACTGGTGTGACCTCAGAAAGTGCCAAGATAGTATTGATGTAATGAGCCCAATATCCACTGTTTTATGCATTGCCATACAATAGCAATCTTAATAAAAGGTTAAACAGCATTATAATGCATGTTTCTTGATGTCTCTCTGACTCACTGATTTAACTTTTTCATTTATTGTTGCACCTTTGAGGACCACCAATCATTAAAAACACTTTTTTTCTTTTATTTTGCTGAGTTTAAAACAAAAAAGACAAACCAGAGAAGTTTTGCTTTCAAAGTCTTCTCAATTTCAGACAATTATTTTTCTTTTGCTTGGCATTGGTTTCTGTTCAACAAAAAATATTATTGTTAACAGGCCAGAGAAATGAGTGCATGTACTCTGCTGTGATGGTTCTGTTTTAATCTTCAGCATTCTGTAGTACCACTTCATTGTCTTGGCTTTCCATGTTTTTTCTGATTGTGAAAAATCTGTAAAATACAGTCTTATTGCTGGAAGCCCCGCAATATGAGCCTTGTGTTGCATTTTCTCCTTTCACTTTGATATATTTTAAAGACCTCTTGTATATATGAGTCTTACATGCAAATACTCTGCTTATCTTGCTTCGAAACACAAATGAAAAGAATTGTGAATGTGCATAGGAAAAGAACAAGGAATCCCCCCCTTCTGGAGATTCTTGACCCAAAACACCACCAGTCAAAGTTTTCATCACCCTTTTCCTTAGCTGTGTAAATAGGCAGGATGTAAGAGGGAGCTGAGAACATAGGAGGCACGTGTCTAAAGTAATATCACACCTTGCCAAAAATGTCCTTTATTATATTTTCCTTGGAGAACAAAAGCACAACATTAATATTCAACCTTTTACCAACAAAGAGAAAACTGTGCTTTTTTAAAAATAACTTCTTTTAAATAGCAAATGACAGGTGTTTGTATTATTCTTTGATTTATTGAAAGGTCTCGTTTAAAATATGACCATATGTTAACAGCTAACAGTCTGTACATCTTTAGACCTTATAGATGGACAAGGAGTGATGGTGAAGCAGCAAGTAACATACAAAATTATCAAATGTTTACCATGTTGCCTTGGTCAGATCGTGTCTTATTGGAGCATTGCATAACTAAAAGAACCAAAAGTGATTAGGTATGATTTGACATGAAATTATACAAGTAGGCACCATTGTCAAAGATGTCAATGGTATACTTAGTCTATCAAGATGGAAAGTTAATTAGACCACATTCATTGGGGCTTTGTCTTGATATCTACAGCCTCTCTAAGATACTTAAATAAATGAAGATTCATGGGTGATATATTTATTTAAGAAAATTCTAACAACACTACTTCATTTGTCTTCCTTCAATCTGACAACAATTCCAACCAATGACAGTTCATGAAGTTTCTTGTGTGGGGAAAAGTTGTAAAAAAAATGGAGCATCTCAAAATCAGAACTAAGGTGGCATTTGATGTTTAAAAGGAATAGTAGAAGACTCAGGACTCTACAACCCACAGTGTGATATGGATTATACCGCTTAGAGAGGTATACTTGATAAGAACTAAGCAGATATGAACACAGCCCTACAAAACTCAACCTTGATATTGCCAGGAAAAACAAAAACAAAAACAAAACTGGCTGCTCAAAAAATGGAAGCAGATGTCACAGGCAAGCAGCTGTGGCCTGGGAAATTCAACAAAATTCCAATAATCAAATTGCTTCTCTGGATAAAAACTGCTTGATAGCACAATTTCAGATTTGATCTGGACTACCAGTGAACCATCTGCGAAAAACGAAAGGAATCTGCTGACACTGTCGATACAGGTGGGCATCAGCACCATTTGGTCAGAAAAAGAACACTGCTAAGATATTTCCTGGAGCTTGTTGGGAAACAGTGATAGTAATTACATGCAGTTTTTAGACTCGTGACTACCAAAATAGAGGTAAAACGCGTGTTTGCTTAATTGTTTAAGGACTACTAACAAAAAAGAAAAACAAATCAAACCAACTACCTTCATTCTCATTTTAGGTTCAAAATAAAATATTCTGGTTGGGATAAAGATTGGGTAAGACTATGGGGAAAATTACGTTCCCAGCTCCAAGGAAAATGGGATGTTCAAGCTGTTCCCTCTGACCTTGTGAGGATGGTGGAAATGTACAGCAGGTTTTAACAAGCAACTTGTCAGACAAAGAGTGAGCTTTAAGAATTCAATATCATAGGCAAAGGAATACCTCTCCGAAAAGTTGCTGAATACACTGATCTCTTACCCAGCTATGTTCCGTATAACATAAACATGTGTAGATGCTGAAAGGTTGCTCATAAATGGGTCAGCTTGGGGCGGAAGTCTTTCATAATTCAAGATACATCAGCCTCGGCGGTAGCTGAGAACAAGAGTACGTAATCAAAAGGGATCCAAACAATGACACGAGCGTTTCCAGATGGTATAGAAAAGAAGTCCGTGATTTATGATTGCCGGTGCGGTAAATAAATCTGAAACAATAGGCGTGGATGGGGAAGCAGTAACAGCTGACCAAAAGAGCAGTTGTAATGCAACCCACAGAAAGCTCGGTGCCAGAAGTAATTGACATAGTCGTCAAATCAATTTCCTGGGGTGCAGACACTGGAGCGCCCGGTCTGCTTCTGTATGCGGCACGACACTGGGACTATACAGCTGTCTGTAATTCATGTAGCCTTCGCTCAATGTGAATCCAATTCAAGGAACTGTCCAGAAGCGAACAATAATTATTTTGGCTTCCTTGTGCAGGTTTGCTGTTTTCCAGTCAATCTGCTTTCTTGTGGAATTACATACGTGTCTTATTAATTATTTACCATCTAGCTGATACTGTTCTTTCTCCTCCTAAATCACCAAACACAACGATATCACTGAACTCCAGGATTCTTCCCCTGAGCGTACCAGTGGGATGCTATCTTAGGACAGGAAGGACTTTACTGCAAATGTGTAATAATACCCATGTGGAGAAGAATGGCCAGATCGATAGATCGATTATGTATGTATGTATGTATTTATATTTTTGTATGTCAATTCTACATGATTCAAAGATAAGGTTGACTACTCCTTTGCTGTGCATAATTTTATTGACCTTCATTCATTTTCATTCATTTAATGTTTATAGAACATCTGCAACACACCAGATACTTGATTTGATGCTGGGGTGTTCAGATAAGAGACAAAGGCTCTGCCTTCAGAAAGCTTGCAGGGGAAGCTCTGATGGCTCAGCGGGTTAAGTGCTAGCTTTGCAACCCAGGGACTGAGGATCGAGTACTGGTCCTGGCCCGTGCGTGACCCATACACAGAACTGGGGTGTGCTTCCCTTGCTGGAGGCTCCCAGTTTGGTTCTTGCCCCCCGAGTTCAGCCCCTGGCTGGGGGGGGGGGGCGGTGTATGCCCCCCACATGCAGGAAGCCCCCAGCTCAGTTGCACCCTGTGCGGCCCCGCCCTCCTCTGTGGAACAAAACCATGTTGAAAACTGATGACATACAACTATGGAGACTGCTCTGGGCCCTCCCCCTTCTCTCTGTCTCTATCTCTTTCAAAAACAATAAATCTTTAAAAAAATTTTGAGTTGTCTTATACATGGAATAACCCATGGAATAACCCATGTATTAATTTCTTAATGTTGGGATAGAAAATTAGGGGTTGTTTTAAACATGGAGGCATCTTAGACATGAAAAAATATGGCCTATTTTTCTACTAGGTCTTCATTTCCTATTAATCTACTTTCAATAATTTTCATCTCTTTGTCATCTATGTTCTCTGTACTTTGTGTAATTTTGTCCAATACCTTCAAATTTCCTAATTCTTATCTCACATGTGCTATTTAACCATATGGTCTAATATTAAATGATTACATCATTCATTTCTAAAACTTATCTTTAAGGTTCTTTAAAAAAAACAATCTGGGGAAAGCCGGGACGGCTCAGCGGGTTGAGCGCTCGCTTTGAGGCCACGAGGACCGAGGATCGAATCCCGGCTCCGGCCCAGGCAGGACCCACGTGCTGAACTGGGGAGTTCCCACAGTTTGGTTCTCTAACTGTTTCTGTCTCTATCTCTCTCTCTATCTGTCAAAAAGTAAAATAGAAATAACTATGCACTGAAGACAAAAAGATAATTTCTCTCTATAAATGTGAAAAGATAAAACAAACAAACAAAAAAAAACCACAATCTGCCTGTTAGTTTTTGTAGTATTTTGCTTCTGTTTCATTTCACAATTTTCTCTTTAAACCCGTTTCACATAATTATTTTGTATTCTGCACTTGAAAATTCTAGTGTCTTATGCTTTTGGTGTCAGATTCTGTTATTGGTTGTTTTTTCTGACTCTTGCTCACGGTGACTTTGTTTCTTATGTGGCTTATTGTGAACTTTTTATTTGCTGGGAGTGCTCTGAGAATTCTTTAGATCTGGGCTTGAGCATGTGTTCCTTCAGGGAAATTTTGTTTGCTGCTGACATTACCTGGGGCATTATAAACTTACACATACTTTAAACTGCAGGTTCTGGTTTACAGTTTTTAGGGCCACAAAAAGAATGCAAATCAGGCCCTAAACCCATGTGAGGTCTGTCCAGTGGTTAAGAATTCTCAGGGAAGACTTAAAACTAAAACCAAGGTCAAGTCCAGAAAGTTTTCTGCTTCTGTGGGAAGGTTGTAATTTTCCTCGTTCATCCTATTCCTGAGAGTATGCAGGGTCCAGAAGAAAGAATGCCTTTTTTTTTAGGTTTACAAGCCCCTAAAGAAGGGATCCTTTACGATCCTGGCTTTAAGTGACTGGCCTTTGACCTAGCTCCCTTCACTGAGAAGGCCCAAGACACTGTCCCCAGTCCTAAGCTCCTGGCTTCGGGGTGATGGTTACTACTGATCATCCCGCAGATTGAGTGCTCACTGACTTCCCCTGTCTCATGCTTCTGCTTGGCTTTGCTTCTTCATGGTTTTTTCACACTTTCTCACAGGTGTATCCAATCTTTCCAAAGAGTTTTAAACATACGTTTTGTTAAGCACCTTTAGAAGTTATATTCTACAGGGCAAAAATTCCATTCATGAAATAAAGATACTGAAAGTTCAAAGGATCAAGGGTAGCAATTTCACAAGTTATCTTTCATAATAGTATAGATATGCTACTCAAAGGCTATTTCTTTGTGTTTGTTAATATTTTTCTCTACTTACTATATGTCAGCATTTCTGCTAAGCACTTTGCGTACATTACTTAATTCAGTCTTTGTAACAACTTCATAAAGTAGACATTATTACTACTACTGCTACTAGTCTATTTTATAGCCTAGAAAAATGAACCTCGGAAATATAACATACTCCAAATCATTTCATTAATGTGTTAGTGGTTATTAGAACCATGATACCTCTGACTATAAAACCCACGTTTTTAATTCCTCTTCTATAAAACTGAATACAAATAGAATGGGTGGACCACTATAGACTCAATAAAGTACTCTTCATAAAATCTTCTTAGTTTTGAGCCAGAAGGCTATTTTATTTAATTTTTTATTGTTAAATTTATTGGGATGAAATTGGTTGGCAAAAGTTACATAGGTTCCAGGTGCACAATTCTACATTACATTGTCCATGTATTAAATCATGTGTTCACCCATGTATTGACCCAGAGTCACCTCTCTTTCCATCACCATATACTTGATGCCCCCACCCTTACCCCTCCCCCACCCTCCTACACACCTTTTTTACCCTCATGTGACCACTAAACTATTGACTGTGTCCATGAGTTTTTGTTTCTTTGTTACTTTCAGTTTTATATTCCACCTATAAGTGAGGTCATATGTTTCTTGATTCTTTCAGGCTGATTTATTTTGCTTAATAAGATGGTTTCAAAGTCCATCTATGCTGTCACAAATAAGCCAGAAGGCTATTTAATACATATTTCTTTAATGATATTTTTTTAATTGTTAAATTTATTGGGGTGACATTGGTTCAAAAAACTACATACCTAGGCTCTAGGTGTACAATTCTACATTACAGTGTCTATGTATTGCATTATGTTCCCAAAGAATATAGTGATAAGACTTTGGAGTTGAAAATTCCAAATCCACTTTATTATTATTTTTTTAACTTCATTTATATCAAAGACACCCGTTTCTCTTCTTTTGGTCCTTTTCAAACACTCTCTGTAAAGTGTGCTAAGTGCAGATGAACTGGTAGAAAAGAAGAGGGGAAGAAATTAAATAGAATTTTAGATAGCATTAGAAGGTTATACTTGAGACTCTCTCCTGCATGTTTTTTTAAGTATGATTATGACAGTGACAAGTTTTTTTTCTATAAACATGAATCCAAGTTAATATATGACACATTACAGAAAAATAAAAGAAAGAAAGAAAGAAGAAAGAAAACAAGGAAAGAAAGAAAGAGACATTGACTAAGAAGACTGAATGAGATTCCTGAGAAGGAAAATCATTCTTACGCTGAGCTTGAGATTCCCACTTTTTATATGTGATCACTAATGAACAAGCTGCTTTAAGAAGAAGGGAGGAGGGAAGCCGGGATGGCTCCATGGGTTGAACACTCATCTTGCAGCTCCAGGGTCCGAGGATCGAATCCCGGCCCCGGCCCTTGTAGACCCGTATGCTGAACTGGGGTGTGCCCCCAGTTCAGTTCTGCTGGCTCGGTTACTGCCCTGCATAGCCCCGCACCACCTGTAGAGTAAAACTATGTCGACAACTGATGATGTACAGCTATGGGGACTGCTGTGGGCCCACCATCTTCTCTCTGTCTCTGTCTCTGCCAAAAACAATAAAATAAAAATCTAAAAAAAAAATCTAAAAGAAGAAAGAATCATGTGAAAAGAATTAGAGCGAAAACCCAGAAGGCAGAGGGGAGGGGAGGGGTGGTGCAGAGGAAGCGAAGCCCCTACCCCAGCTTTAGGTACAGGGAGGTGGAGAGGACAGCGAGGAGAAAAAAGGGTTTTGGAGATGCCAACACTGTCATTGAGATTTGAAGGATGAGGACAACTTGCCACATTGAGAGGGTGGGTAATGTTCCAGGCAAGCTCAACACTGAAAAAAGCATGGCTTTTTTTGGGTAGTCAGTTACTCTTCAGTGTCGCTAAAACATAGTATTTGGCAGCAAAGGCAGTGGAAGGTGCTGAGGACAGAGGAGGGTGACAAGAAAGAGATGGCAGAGAGCAAGGGTAGGAAGCACTTCAGAGCTTACAGAGTACTTTCACTCACTGTCACTTGATGCCCACGGTAGCTTGTGAGAACATGATTGCCCTGTTTAGAAATGAACGAGGATCAAGGTTGAGAGAGGTTGGGTCATTTGCCAAGGTCACATAGCTGCGAATGAGGCCCAGGCTATCTGCTTTAAAGACCACCTTCTAAACACAGTGTTCATTACCTGGCTTCTCTGTTAAGGGGTTCCCTTAGTATTGTGCTTGATCACTTAGGACAGCTTTTTAACTTTCGAAAAACAGGAAAGGGCGTTGATGGGGCAGACAGATGGCAGTAGGCAAGAAGGTGAAGGAGAAAGAGTAGCAAAATAAAAAGAGAAAGAGAATGTGTACTATTCATTTCAAAACACTATAAAGACAAAGTGCTGGCCAGTACCCTCAGAGTTATATGAAAAGAACGTAATTCCATGGGGACTACAGTCAACAGCTTTTCTATTGTTGCAAAAGATCTTTGAGAGAACAGATTAGAAGATGATAAATCACATCATTAGCAAGCTATTTGTTCACTATTAATTTCACATTCTATCTCTAGAAATAGAGAAGGCTGAAGGGTCAGGGAAAAAATAAGTGGATTATGGGTGCAAGTTGGCTGGAGCCATCACCAAGTGTGGAGATGGAAACAATGTGTCAGGATATGGCAAAGCTAGAAGTAGTCAAGAAGAAAGACATGAAGATGAAAGAGCAAAGACAGAAAAGACATAGAACATAGTCTGAGAAGTACATGAAAAATAAAAAAAAAGAGAGAGAGAGAATAGCATAGCTTACAAAAGTAAAAGCATTAAATCAGAGAAAACAAATTTACACTGGGAAGAAATTTAAAGTAAAAAAAACCAAACAAACTATAAAATTAAGCCTGGATTATGAGGGCTGTCTGGAAAGTATCCGGCCATGTAATATGAAACATAGAGGCATTTATGGCTGGACTTTTTGTGGACAGCCCTTGATGTTTTAATAAAATTTATTTTATATACAGTTATAAAATAATATTGCCAATTGTATACAAATTAGAGAACAAAAATAGAACAGAGAAAAAATATTGCTATTTTACTTACCTAAACAGCTATTTTACTTACCTAAACAAAGTTTGCATTTTGATGTAATTTCAGTCATTTTTCTGCAGATACTTATACATTGTTGTGATTATAATGTAAGAAATTTTAGTTCTTTTTCTTCTAGTATTTCAGAAGAAATATTCATGATGCTTTATAAAAACTCTTTATAAACATTTTCTCTCAAGCATGATTTAATGACATTGGAAAATAACATACTATTATGTCTTTGAGAAGAAATATTTTCATTAATAGGTAAGTTCCCGATGTATAAGATTACCTCTTTGTTATATTTTAATTTCAGATTTTTGTGGCTAAAAATATTTTCCTTTCAAAGTTAAAAAAAATATTTAAGCATAACTAATATTAGAAATTTTAGTGAATAAATAATATAAACAGGAATTGCATGCTTAGGTATTTTGTATTTTGTCTAGTAATTCAGATAAAGAAGAAAATCTGTTTTTCTGGGTTGTGTGCCATTGAGTCAGCTCTGATTCCTGGTGACCCTGTGAATGAGTGACATCCACGATATCCTGTCCTCTCAGCTCTGTTCAGTTCCTGTGGACTCATGCATGACTTCTTTGATGGAGTCACTTCATCTAATCTATAGTCTTTCTGTTTTCTTGCTACTTTCTATTTTTCACAACATTATTGTCTTTGCCAAAGAACCCTGCCTTCTCATGATGTGCCCGAAGTAGGACAGCTTCAGTTTTGTCTTTTTTGACTCTAATGATCTCCTGGTCTTAATTTGCTCTGGGACCCACCTGTCCATCTTCCTGGCAATTCAAGGTAACTGTGGAGTTCTCCTCCAATACCACTTTTTGAATGAATCATTATTTTTTCCCATCAGCCCTCTTCATTGTTCAACGTCCACATCCAGACATAGTAATCTATTTTTCTACTCTCCTTCAATTTTTTTAAAAGATTTTATTTTATTATTTTTGACAGAGACAGAGAAAGACAGAGAGAGATAGAGAGAAGGGGGAGGGCCCAGAGCAGTCTCCATAGTTGCACACCACCAGTTCCACAGGTGGGCAGGGGCCACACAGGGTGGAAACAGGGCTGGGCTCCTCCCGCATAGGAGGCATGCTCCCTTGAGCCAGGGGCCAAACTGGGGGGCAAGAACCAAACTGGGGGCCTCCTGCATGGGAAGCACACCCCAATTCAGCATATGGGTCTGCATAGGCCCAGGGCCAGGATTCAATCCTTGGTCCCTGGGGCTGCAAAGCGAGTGCTTAATCCGATGAGCCTTCTTCAATTTTTTTAAGATGATTCAGAGACAGATTGGACTCCATGGCCCATGTTATCCACACACATGATTTATGCTTGGCATTAGGCTGCCCACAAGGTGAAACAAGTTTGCCATGAAATGTAAGAACATCCCCAGCAGATAATATTGAAAGCACTTAATCCTCTGTTCTGTCTAATTAAATATCTGGGATCACTATAGCCCTTTGGCATATCTCAGTGGTTATCAGATTCAAATATACTGACATTCTAGTTGCAAAGGAATTTGAAATCTATAGTACAAGTACTTGTTCAAATTAATTTTGTCTAGTTCTAAAACAAGTTTTATTTATTATGATTGTGATAAACCATTACCCAAATTAATTAAATATTATCTTACAGTTTTCATATCAGTTAAATTATTTCAAGTTAAGTTTCCATGCAATATCAGATTCGTTCTTACCTAGCATAAAGAAAATAATTTATCAGAGGAAGAGAACAACACCACTAGCATTTTTTTAAAAGTGTGGATGAGATGTTCTTCTGAAACCCCCAAAGGAGACAACTTATTAGTGAGATAATAATCCATTCACAGCATTTGCTTTGAAATGAACACAAAGAATGAGGTGATTCAAATTATAGTGCTATTCTTTTGGGGAAACAGCTAATAGAAAAGAAATATAAAACTACTTGGACTATTTGGATCACTGGATTCAAGGGTCCAGATGAGGAAGCTCATTTGAGAAAAGATGCTTTTAAGATGTACCTACTTCGTAGTAGAGTTCCACCCCCACAAAATGGCCACTTCAGTTACTACATTGAACACAATTTGTTTCTATTGCATGACAACAATGGAGCAAAAAGAAGTGAAGAAAATAAGCACAATTATGGCTCTCATGGAGCTTTGATATGATGTATTTTGCAAATGATAAAACTAGTCAAATTCATTTTATCATATATTAAGTACAGGATCTCCAATTTTTTGATACGTGTACATGTATAACAATTTGCTGGTTTAGTTGTAAAAGAGGAAAGATTAGCAATATTAAAATTTTATGTGAGAATACTGATAAACAAGAACCCTAAATCTGAAAAAATTTTGTCCTTCAAATTACACATTTAATTCCTTTGGATTTATTTATTTATTTATTTATTTAATATTAAAAAACAGTTGACAATCTTTCAAGAGAGGATTTAAAAAAAAATCTATAGCATACTCTCTTAATTTTGGACATATATTTTATATTTATCTCCTTATTCTCAGTTTTAATATATTGATTCAACCCAAAGTACACATTTATAAACTAATGAACTACATAAAGGAGTAGTTTGAAAACATCATTTTATAATTAGTACTTTCAACTTGTATTACCTATTCTTCTCAAATGAATATCTTAAATTCTAAAGCCCTACAAACAAAGAAACATCTTTGAGATAAACGAGAATAATCTAATAACTAACCTGAATATTTTTCAGCACTAAATGTGGAAGCAAAACAATTCAGTGTTAATGATGAAGGTAATTTGAGACCTAAGGAAATTTCAGTTCCTAAGATATCAAGATTTTTCTTTTAGTTAAGAAATTATCCGTTGTATTTAATTTTTCAGTAAGGGTTGTTTTTAAGAAAATTTTTCTAAGTAGTTTTTCATGAGTGATGACTCCATAGTGTTATTTTTAAAGCTCAGGCTGAAAAGAGAAATGATTTCTTGTAAGATTTTTCTATCGAATTGACCTAATGGATTTATATATTCGAGGTAGATGATGAGCCTCTAACCCTTGGCAGTATCTGATTTCAGAGAGCATTGGCTCATCATAGTGGTTAAACATTTTCTGTTGATGCAACTATTGGGTCTAATTGTTAAACTAGTTCACAATCCTCTTTTGCTAATAGTGTTTGTCATAAAATAAAGATGTGAGAAACTGTGTGGGATGCCGGGATAGCTCAGCAGGTTGAGTTCTTGCCTTGTAACCATGAGGTCTGGAGATCAAATCCTGGCCCCGGCCTGTGTAAACCCATATGCTGAACTGTGGCACAAGTGGCAACCACCAGGAAGGTGGTGAAGATTCTTGCCTCCCATGCAGAAGTTCCCAGTTTGATTCCCATCTCGAATGGCCCCACATCTACCTGTGCGGAATGAAACCATGTCACAGCTAATGATGTACAACTATGGAGACTGCTCTGGGCCCTCCCCTTCTCTCTCTTTCTTCCTCTCTCTTTCTCTCTCACCTTCTCTCAGAAACAATAAAATAAGGAGGATGGGAGAGGAAGGGGGGAGCTAAATATATGGTGATGGAAAAGAGTTATATAATTGGAAGCTATGTAATCATTACTAACCAATGTTACCCTAATAAATTTAACAATAAAAGAAAAAGAGAGGAAAAAAATACAATAAAATCTTTTTTAAAAAGGAACTGTGCTTTATTTATCTACTCTGTATGCTCAGAGTGGGTACTTCAAAATGTCACCACCATTCAGTAATCCAATTTCATTAAATATAGAATTGTTTGAATTAAATAACTGTTCAAATGTACAATTAAAGAAAACAGTGACATTTGTTTTTTCTATGAGACACACATAGATGGTCAGTGGGTACTTTAGAAACATTTTTCTACCATAATTAAGAAATTGACATATTGTCCAGGAGAAAATGTATTTTTATAATAACTCAAGTTATATATTAATGAACGTGTTCACATGTAGATGTAAATATTATATGTATGGTATATATGTGCCTGGGTAGAAACCAAAATGAGAAGCCTACCATATATCTTCTTACTATCTGGAGAAAAAGAGGTTATATGATGAGTCTGAAAGAAACTAAGTAATTAGCTAAAAATATCGATTAAATCAGAAAAACTAATACTCTCTAAGATCTATGGTTTTATTTTATAAACTTTTTTCTGGTTGCCCCTTACTCACAAGGAAAACATTACAAGAACCACAAAAGATGTTAAGGTAACTGTGGAAAAGAAGGACAGAAATGGGTAAATGTGGGAAGACTTAACCTTAGAAGCCCAATGCTCCTTATTTGTCTCTACAAAGATAGTGCCTCCCTCTGGCGTGGAGGGTGGGTTCATTTACTGTCCAGAATAATAAGAATCATGCCTCCCTCTGGGGCCAAGTTTGGAAGTGTGCGTGGTAAAAGATTGGGATTCCCAAGCTCTGGCTTCCTCAGCCGTGATGCAGACCTACTGTCTGTGCAACATCAATGTCTCACCCCAGGGGGACTTAGGGGTCAAGGAAAGCCAAACCTGTAGCTCATGCTGCTGCTGAGCCATAAATAATCAAGCCCAAGAAGCCGTAAAAGTGGTGGACTGACTTGTTAGGTGCCAATAGGATAAAATCTCAGATCTTTCACAATCCTGACACTGCCAGGCACAATTTTTTTTTTTTTTTTTTTTTGGTTTATAGAAGTATGATTTTTCACTCTTCAAACTGAAACAGTTTACTTGTACTGTTCTAGTACAGTAGATTCTCCATGAACTAACTTGAGCTACTGGTTGCTTGAGATTTTGCTGGTTGCTTGAGAGTGTTGGTTACTTGAGTTCCAGTTAGTGGAGCATTTACTTAAATATATTTGGCATCTACCAATCGTTATGGGTGCCAATGAACTGAGAGTCTACTGTATTTTGAATATGCTGCATTTTTTTTTCTTTTCTACCTTTTCATTCTCTTTTTCTTCTGCACATTCCTGTTTCCACACCCAATTGACAGCATTCTCTGTACCATTCATATTACTCTCTTAGCTCATTAAGGTCTTTGCTGACAGTAACCCTTGAACAATAGGTGCATTTACAAGGTGCATTCTGCCTGTATTCTCACAACACCAATTGTGAAGAATTCAACTGGTTAGAATATTCTTCCTTGTGAATACATGTAGCATGGCTCCATGCTCTCTGCACATGCTCTGTGGGGCTCCCATCAAGAATCCAAGTGGTCTAGAAAGGAAGAGAATTCTCCATTTTTTTTTAAATTCATTTTTATTGTTTTTGACACAGAGAGAGAGACAGAGACAGAGAAAGACAGAGAGAAGGGGGAGAGCCCAGAGCAGTCTTCATAGTTGCACATCCCTAGTTTTCAGTATAGTTTCTCTCCACAGTTAGGTGAGGGGCTGCACAGGGCAGGAACTGGCTACGGGCATCCCGCATGGGAAGCACACCCCAGTTCAGCATATGGGTTTGCACGGCCAGGGACAGGATATGATTCTCTGACCCTGGGGCTGGAAGATGAGTGCTCAACCTGCTGAGCCACCCAGCTTCCCCAAATTCTCCATTTTTGAATGGAATTACAACTCATGGAACATAAAATGCATTGCTGCAGATGGACCAGTGTCTTTCAGAGTGCTAGAGTTTCCCCCCTTCCCTTTCAATATAATGACCAAGAAGAAGCAAATGTTGACTAACATATAAATACGAGACATTTGAAGGAGCATCACTTAAGGTGGAAAATTCCTGCGTAGGTTGTACGGCTGACCACGAGGGCCACATGTCAAGCCACATTTGAAGGATTTGTTTCTCTAAAGGATGTAAAAATATCTCAGGTGATTGACATAAGGTGATTCTACACCCAAAAATATAATTGTGAGATTTCCTAAACTGACTATAAAAGTACAAGAGCTAAATTGCAGCTCAGAAAAACACTAGCACCTAGGTTTTTAGTATTCTGCACAGACACCATAGAGGAGTTTCAAACATCATTCTCCTCAGTGTGGCATGATATTACATTTAGTCAATGTGTGAAATCTCTGTAGAAATAAGTGGGAGAGAGAATGCAATTTCATTCCGCCCAATAGCTCCTCTGAGCCTTGGAAACAAGCCCTAGCCATGAGTCTGAATAAAACCAAGTGACACTAATCAGACCATTTCATGTGGAACTCCAGATGCTTAGGTGACTGTTCGGGTTTACTTCTGGTTGTATTTTCCAGAGACTCTGTAGGATTTCCCACAGTCAGGTATTGTATGTTCTTAGCCTTTTAGGGTTTATTGATTCAGGAAGACAAGAGAGAAAGAGAGAGAGAGAGAGAGAGAGAGAGAGATAAGAAGAAAAGAAAGAAAGAAAGAAAGAAAGAAAGAAAGAAAGAAGAATGAAAGAAAGAAGAAAGAACGAAAGAAAGAAAGGAAGAAAGAAAAGAAGAAAAGAAAAGGTAAAGATGACTCCAGGAAACACAGAAGCACTTCGGAGCCTTTCTAGAATGTGGCTTTTGGAGTCTATGCTGAGAATACAGTAAAGAGGCCTTCCACAAATGTGAGGTTATTTGGGGACCTTCCAACTAATAGCTAATAGGAAAGTTTTTGTTGGTTTAGTTTGTATCCCATTCTAGAAGAAAAGATCATCCAAGATGGTTGTAAATGGGAGCAGAGTTATTAAAAAAATAAATAAATGAATAAGTCAGAATACATTAATATTTTTACAAGGTCGATCCTTTCTTCACTTTTCTTCAATGTCAGATTAATTTAGGTCTTCTTCTAAATACAGCTTTCCCTTACCCTTACAAGGATCTCCCCAGTAGACGATAGCAGCAGGAGTAGAGATTTTTGACCACAGCACCCAAAATGACTGAAGGGTAGCCTTTCAATTTGGCTTGGAGACTCGCATAATTTAGCCACAGATCAGAGAATGCCTTTCTAAATTAGATGTACTATGTGTTGGGCCTGACCCTGAAGAATTTCGTATCTATAATTTTCCCTTCAAAAATGACAGTGGTAATCAAGGTCATGACATTTTCTCCTAACAACACACAATTGACTCCTCACTTCTGTTTTGTTTTGAAAATGCAGAATAGGCATTCAGGAGCTAGCTCTCAATACCATGAAGAACGGAAAGATGTCAGAAATAAGCATTTGCTGCTGGCCACATGCCTGCTCTGAGAGCTGGTTACACAACTCAGCAAATACATGGCACACAGTTGTCTAGAGGAAGATGGACTGCAAATAAATTATTAAGAGTTTCTTACTGGCGGATAGGGCATTTTCACATCGACTGTGATGTGTGCGTGTCATCACATACAGCTAAAGGATAAATAGGCACGGACCAGCTTGAAGAAAATTGATAGTGACTTGTTCATCCTTATTCATAACCACTTCATTCCAGATTAAGGAAGCTTCAAACAGCAATTTCTATAATAATCCTATAGAACTCTTTACAGATCTCCACAATCACAACACATGTGCACACGTGCGTGCATGTGCGTGCACACACACACAATGCCAAACAAAAACACAGCCACTGATTAGAAACTAAGAGCTTTAATTTGCTGGCTCAGATATGTGCTGAACAGTCAAAGTATGTTTTAAAGGTGGTGTGTGAGGCAGAGCATACAGTGGGCTAGAAGGTGAAACATGAAAACTTAGCGTTTTAGTCTTCTCAGCCCATGCTGAAAACATCTGAATGGCTCTTTTCATTCTTACAAGTGATCCTACCACCACCACTCCAACTCTGGTCACAGATGGCTTTGTGTCTCTGCCCGTGTTAACAAAAGGAGCTTATTTGAGACAATAGGTAATCGACAACTTCGACTTAAGATAAAGAAACCAGAAAGGCTAGTGCAAAAAGGAGACCTGAACAAAGACAAGGAGAAAAAAACAACAACCCCGTACTTTAGTGTGAAAAATGTGTCAGGGATTGGAAGTGGTAGAATGTAAAGAAAGAAAGTTCTGGGAGTCCATCCTTTTGATGCATATTGAGAAAAGCCATAAAGCAGAAATGATAGAGCAGCTAAGATCTACTCAAAGCACAATCACTGAGTTGAATTTGTGCCCTACCTTTTGCCTTCTCTTTTCTGTAAGGGAATGTATGGTAAGAAAATACTTTTGTAGAGTATCTTGCCTATAATAATTATCCAGCAAATCTTACTTGAATCTGCATGTGCATGAGGGACTTAGAAGGTTTTTGTTTCAGTTTTTCTTTTAAATTCTT
>PVKE010028276.1:0-21030 GCA_004027555.1 Craseonycteris thonglongyai | reverse complement strand
AAGGGCAGTATTTTACAACACAAAGCTTCCTGATGGATAATACAGTGGTAGGACATAAAGTTTGAAAAGGATTCATCTTTCCTGCAAAGGGCAATAAATCCTTTGTTTTGACCAACCATTGCTGGTGCCCCATCGGTAGTTATCGCAGACAACTTATGCAAAGGCATGTTTATCGACCTGGCGTATGTTCTGAAAGTTTTATAAACATCCTCACCTCTCGTCTGTCCTTTCATTGGTAATATTTGCAACAGCTCCTCTTTTACTGTGAAGTTACTAAATAACGTTCTCACCATAACTGCCAACTGTGTGGTGTCTGATATATCTGTTGACTCATCCAATTGCAGAGAGAAGCAGTCACATATTTCCAAGTCAGTCTTTAACTGAGTTTGCAAGTCTTTTGAAATGGCGTGTATTCTTCTTGTGACTGTGTTATTTGACAACTGTAAGTCTTGTATCGCCGACATAATCTCACGCTTGTTAGAATATTCCTCAAACAAACAATCGGCAGCAGTCAGAAATGCTTCTTTTAACAATTCACCATCCTGGAAAGGTTTTTTCTTCTTTGCGAGCGTGTGAGAAATTTTGAAAGAAGCAATGGTTGCCTTTTTAGATTTTTCCCCATGTCTAGTGAAAACAGTCTGTTGAGTAGTTAAGCTTAATTTTAGTTGATTTATTTTTTTCTTTCTTACTTCAGATTTAAGTGGATAATTCGTATCAAAAGTGGTATGACTTGTCTGAAAGTGATGTTCAACATTATGTTTTTTTGGCACTGCAATACTACTGCCACACAACATGCAAACGCATTTACCTTTTAAATTAATGAAACAATATGATTCCTCCCAGTCTGTGTTAAAATCATAGGTTCGTTTTCTCTTATTTGGTCCATTCATTTTAAGACTAAAAAAATTAAAATAAAAATAGTTATAGAACTACAATATCATATCAAATTGCCACCATAATAATAGATTACCTACCTCGCTTTTAGTTCATTTAAAATCGAATATATCAAAACACTGTGATCCTAGCTAACTGTCATGACCCGATCAGTCCAGCAACTGCAATCAAAATGGCAACTTCGCGTCTCCCGATTGGGTGGAGGAGAGTTTAAAGAGTGCAGCGGCTAAACAAGATGCGACATGTACAAAGGCGAAAGCTAGGGAAAAACTTATACATACGATACTGCAAACATACCAACGAATATAATAAACATGTGTAGATACTCAAACAATATTTTTAAATTCTAACAAATGTATAAAAATAAATTATAGTTTTAATTAGTGTTTATGAAAAACTTCTGATGCAGTCAAATAATGGCAGGCGCACACAAATCGGGCCGCGGGCGCCATGGCGCCCGTGGGCACAGGGTTGGGAATCCCTGCTTTACTGTCATGGAGTCCTCAGTGCTCCTGGCAATGACCTTCGATCACTTCATTGACATCTGTTACCTAGAGATATGCTACTATCTTGACTGATGCCAGAATCATCAAAGTGTTGTCTGACATTCTTGTCAGGGGTAATGATACTGATGTATCTGGTCCTGATTCTTAAAACAGCTATACTTCTGCCAGAGCCATGTCCTTCATCATTCTTATTGTTTTCATCCTGATATAATCCAACTCTCACATTCTGACAATAAGATCAACAATGTTCTAGGATTTAATTGTCCTCATAGTTACTGTATAAGTGGACTTCATTTTTATACTTCTCTCCCATATCCTGATTAGGACCATCCTAAGCATTGCTTCCCCCAGAAGAACATCATAAGGTCTTTAGCACTTGTATCTCCCACAAAGATGCTGTTGCCATCTTTTACATCCCTCTCATTAGCTTGTAACTTGTCTACAAATTTGGGGAAAATGTGGCTCTTTATGTACATACTTTTATGGACAATGTGTATTTATTTATTCTACTATTGATGAAACCCATTATTTATAGTGTGAAAACCAAGTAGATCCAAAGGGGCTTTAAAAAAGTCCTATCTCTCAAAGAGCCTGAGATCTTACTCTAACACCTGTGTAATAAAATTTACTCTTTCGTTATCATTTCTAGACCTCGTGTTTAATCAGTATGATCTCTCTTATCAGTGACACAATATTTCAAAATTCTAAGTGCCAGGAACCAGCCTGGGTGAACAAAGTCCCTGAGTTTGAGCGGTGGGAATTAAAGACAGACAAAATTATCTGCTGACTGTCCTCAATAGGAGCAGCCCCAAATAGCTTTATTAGTTATCTTTTATAGTATACATGTACGTCATCACAAGGAAATACCAGGCATTTTTTGTCTCAGCTAAGCCTAGTCCAAGGACATCTTTATCTCAAGCACATAGACATTTCTTTGTCTTTTTGTTTCTTGCTTTCTGGCTTTCTGGAACACTATGTTGCAAATTGTCAGCTCTCAAGCCTTCATGCCAAGCTGCACGTATACATCTAACCATCCCTTCCGGGAGGTTGGGGGGGCTGAGTCCCTGCCATCAAAGCCCCAGGTCAGCCTTTCCTGGGGGCCTAAGGGGCCGAGGCCCTGCCATCAAGTCCCCCGGAGAACCTTCCCTGTCAAGCACATGACCGGCTCCCAACAGCTAAGTTCTATGTTTTTTTAATAGAACTATTACTAATTTACTCTTTAGAAATATACAATAAAATATCCTGATATGGAAATGTTAGTAAAGTTTTGAAAGCATAAATAACAATGGCGAAAATGAACACTCTACCCATTAGACCAAGCCTCCAAAGCTTTATTTAAAATAACTCATGGCTTTCTGTTCTTTTTTTTTTTTAAGTAGATATAATAGTTTTGTTTAATCCTTGATTAAATTAGATTCTGTTACCTAGAATTCCTAAGTAATTTAATTACCATTGATTTATTCTCTCATTTACTGAGCATCTACAACTGTCAGACACTATACAATATAATAGAGAGATATTGTCATAATTATTGAAATATGTAGATAAGAAAGTAATCAAAATCTGAAGTACAATATGCTGTCTTACAATATAGAGATATATTAAGCAGAAGTAATAAAAATGTATAAAAATAATGTTTTATTTAAGCTGGAATGATCAGGAAACCATCATAATGTGTTATTTTAATTATAAAGTCGAGAATTAGAGATATGGACTCTCAGAATGGCAGCATGAGGACATCTGTGAGCATGCTCCCCAGGGCAGGGGGTTGGGGGGACATGTATAGTGAAAATTACAAATAATAAATGTATAAACATTTAAATTCTCTAGAAATTTCCCTGAAGGCATGTAGCAAATGAAAAAGCATTTATTGAAGAAAATTTGTTTAATCACTATAAACAGTGGCAACTGTGGCACTTGAATTGCAGATAGCTTTCACCTGTCCTTTCCACCACAACTCAGCCTATTAATAGTTCCCCTCCAGGTAGGTGTAGCCAAGAACACAGGGCTTCCTTTTCTACTTCCTCACCTCATCACCATCCCCACCAGCTTTCAGTGTAAGGCTATGGTATCTCCCAGGAAGGGAAGACCATAGTATTTCTCATTTTCTACATACCAGCTCCAATTTTGGATGTTTCAGATGAGTGCAGTCAATAACTCGGTGGCTCTTTATTCACCCAGCACTAGTCACATGGCAGCGGTTGTACTCCAAGTATGGTAGTCAGAGAATCTGGGACCCAATCACTTTTTCCCAGCTCTATCATATAGCAGAGCTGCAAGCTGAAAAAATGGAAAAACTACTGTATATGTTATCTTGCCTAGTGCCATGCATGTAAAGCAGGGGTTTAGCTCAAAAGAAGGGGCCCCATTAAAATTAAATTATAACTAATAATAATTTGGAAATTCATAAATATTTGAAAATTAAATAATACATTTATCAATAATAGATGGGTCAAAGAAGAAAGCACAAAGGCATTTAGAAAATACTCTGAGATGAATGAAAATTAAAACACAAGATATCAAAATTATAAGATAAAGCTAAAGAGTGCTCAGGGGGAAATTTATAGCTGTAAATGCCTATATTAAAAAAGGAAATATATAAAATCAACTATTTAAACTCCATTTTAGGGGAAGCCAGCATGGCTCAGTGGGTTAAGCGCTCACTTTGCAGCGCCGGGGACGGAGGATTGAATCCCGGCCCGGCCCGTGCGGAACCATATGCTGAACTGGGAGCTCCCCCAGTTCAGTTCTCTCTCTGTCTCTGTCTCTGTATCTCTCTCTCTCTCTCTCTCTCTTTGTCAAAAATAAATAAATAAATAAATAAAAATATATTAAACTCCATTTTAAGATAATGAGGGGAATTGAAAACTAAACTTAAATCAAGCAAAAGGAAGAAAATAATGATTATATTGGCAGAGATTAATGAAATAAAGAATTTTTAAAAACAATAGCTAAGATCAACAAAACAAAAGTTGTTTCTTTAATAACACTGAATTAGTAATTTAAAATTTTTCAAATAAGAAAAACCCAGGTCCACATAGATTCACTATATCTAGGTATAAATAGATTCACCAGGTCTAGATACACAAATTAACCAAATGTCTAAAACAAATAACATCTTTTATTTCAAACTCTTCCAAAAAAAGAGGAAAGAACATATCTCAGCTCATTCTACAAAGCTATTTTACTTTATTGTCAAAATCAGACAACTACAGCATAGGAAAGAATATTAAAATCCAATATATTTTGTGAATATAGATGAAAATCTCCTCAATAAAGTACAAGCAAACCAAATCCAATGGAGATGGAAAGAGTTGTATACCTGGAACCTATGTGATTATTGCTGACCAATGTAACCCTAATAAATTTCACAGTAAAAAGAAAAAGAAAAAAAAAAGATTGTATATCGTGACCAAGAGGGATTCATCCCAGAAATGCAAGATTGAGTTAACATTGAGGGGAACACACACACACACACACACACACACACACACACACACACACACACACACACAGGCACTCGTGCACACACACCACAAAAACAATAAAGAACAAAAACTACATGGTTATCTCAATAAATAAATAGATGCAGAAAAAACTTTTGACAAAATTCAACATCTATTTATGACAAAAAAACACTCAAAATTGGGAAGAAAGAGAAACTTTCTCAACTGATAGTATAAATATAATAGATCTATATAAAAAATCCACAAGTAACATAATACTTAATGGTGACAGACTGAATGCTTACCCTAATATGATAAACAGAACAAGGATGCTCACTTCCATCAATTTATCCAACATTGTTATAAAGGTTCTAGCCAGGTCAAAAAAAGACAATGAGGGGAAGCCAGGATGGCTCAGTGGGTTAAGCACTCACTTTGCAGCCCCAGGGACCAAGGATCGAATCCCGGCCCTAGCCCGAGTGGACCCATATGCTGACCTAGGGAGTGCCCCCAGTTCAGGTCTCACCAGGGTGAGATCCCAGCCCATTTCCTGCCCTACGCAGCTCCACACCCACCTGTAGAATAAAACTATGTGGAAAAACCAATGATGTGCAACTATGGAGACTATTCTGGGCCCTCCCCTTCTCTTTGTCTCTGTATCTCTCTCTCTCTCTCTCTTAAAGACAATAAAAATAAATCTTTTAAAAAAAAAGACAATGAAATAAAAACTATCCTGGGGAAGCCGGGATGGCTCTTTGGGTTAAGTGCTCACTTTGTAGCCATGGGGACCGAAGATCAAATCCCAACTCTGGCTCATGCAGACCCATACACAGAACTGTGGTGTGCTTCCCATGCAGTAGGCCTCCAGTTTGGTTCTTGCGCATGGTTTGGCCCCTGACTCAAGGGGATGTGCCTCCCATGAGAGAGGCCCCGAGCCCAGTTTCCACCTTGTGTGGCCCCCCCACCCACCTATATGGAATTAAACCATGTTGAAAACTGATGACATACAACTATGGAGACTTCTCTGGATCCTCCCCCATCTCTCTGTCTTTCTCAGTCTCTGTCTTTCTCTGTCTCTGTCAAAAACAATAAAATAAATCTTTAAAAAAATACTAAAAGTTATGAAAACTAATAAACAACAAGCAAAGTTACAGAATGCAAGATCAATATGTATTTATATACACTAGCAATAAACAATTCAAAACCAAAATTAAGAAACATTTTTTTATTTACAATAACATCAAAAAGAATAAAAATACTTGGAAATAATTTAGCCAAGGAGATGTAAGACTTACACACTGAGAACATTGTACATAAAAACAATGCTAATAGAAATTAAAGAAGTTTTAATAAATGAAAATAAGTGCCATGTTTGTGACTTAGAGACTTAATATTGTTAATACAACTATACTCTCCAAATTGATTTTTTTATAATTTATTTTATTGTTTTTGACAGAGACAGAGATACAGAGACAGAGAGAAGTGAGAGGTCCCAGAGCAGTCTCCACAGTTGCACATCATTAGATTTTGACAAGGTTTCATTCTGCACAGGTTGGTGGGAGCCAGGCAGGGCAGGAACCAGGTCTTCTGCATGGGAGACACAACCTCTCAAGCCAGGAACCAAACCAGGGTCCTCTTACATGGGAAATTTGCCCCAGTTCAGCATATGGGCTGCATGGGCTGGGGCTGGGACTTGATCATTGGACCCTGGGTCTACAAAGTGAGTGCTCAACACACTGAGTCATCTCAGCTCCCCCAACCCCATTGATTTATAGGTATAATGCTATCCTTATCAAAAATTTTTTGGTTTTGTTGCATAAATTTTCCCCAAAAATACATATGAAAACTTAAGACATCAATAATAGCAAAAATCCATCTTGGAAAAGAAGAGCAGAGTTGCAATATTCACATTTAATAATTTCAAATTTTACAGTCATTCAGATATTGTAGTACTACATAGGATAAATCGTTACAAAACAATTGAGGACACAGAACTAAACCCTCACATTCCTTTCAATTGATTTTTGACATAAGTGCCAAGAAGTTTCAATGAGGACAGAATAGTGTTTTTAACAAATGGTGCTGCCACCCAAGTGTTCATGACCTAAAAGATGACAATATAAAATAGAATAGAGTCATACAATAGAATATTATTTGCCAATTAAAAAGAATCGTGTACTTAAACTTACCATAAAATTGATGACCCTTGAAAATATACTAATTGCAAAAGCAAGTAACAAAATACTACATATTATGTATGATTCAATTTATATAAAATGTCTAAAATAGGCATATTTACAGAGACAGAAAGTATATTAATAGTTGCCTAGGGCTGGGTGGGAAGATAATGAGGTATGACTGCTCATGGTAGGGTGTTTCAGTTGTGAATTACAAATTGATCTAAAATTTACTGTGGTGACAATTGCACAATTCTGTGTATATACTAAAATCTATTAAACTTTTACATATTCAGTGGGTAAATTATATAGTATGTGAATTTAACCAAAATAAAACTGTTATATTTTTAAAGGGGGAGAGAAAAGATTGGAGATTATGTAAGAAATGCGGACAGAGCACATACATCCAAGTTACTCTTACCCTAAAAAAAGAACAAAATGTAAAGGGGGACTGCCCCCCCCAAAAAAAACAGAATTATCTTCTGGGGTGCAGGCACCTTACAGTGAAGGTTCTCCCCCTACACCCCTCACCCCCACCCACTAGGTGAGTCTTTTAGGATTCCATCTGTATCAGTATATTATCTGATGTTGTAAGAGGCTGCCCTTTAGCTTAAGTGAGTCTTTTTTATGGAGACTCTTTCAATATAAAGGGTGTCCCAAAATTCACGCAAGATTTGAATTGTGTAATTTGCGTCACTTCTTGCGTGAATTTTGGGACGCCCTTTATTTACCCATTTCACGATGGGTGATTTAAACCAACAACATGTGGCATGACAATGCACCTACCCATACCACACTGAATGTTTAGCAGTTTTTGTCCCCAAATAGCATGACCCCCATGCCTGACCTTCCCTATTCACACAATATTGCCCCAAGTGACATTTTACCCCAGATTAAAAAAAAGTCCTCATTTTTTTTCAGTATTATGATCATAGTCAATAGTTAGGTTACCTGAGTGTAAGGGGAATGGAAGTGGGAGAGGAGGGAGGGGGAGCCAAATATATAGTGATGAAAATAAAGCTGACTCTGGGTGGTAAACATATAATGTAACACAGAGATATCTAAAGTATTATAGAATTGTACACCCGGAATCTACATAATTTTTACTTACCAATGTTATCTCAATAAATTTAACAATAAATAAAAATGTCCTCAAAGGAAAACATTTTGCTGATGTGGAAGAGGTGAAATAAACTGACAAACAAAAATGGCAGAAGCTCTAAAAGGCATTACAACTGACAAATTCAAAAACTGTTTTGAGCAGTGGGAAAAGTGTCTTGATAAGTGTATTGCATCAAATGGATTGTACTTTGAAAGTGACTGAATTTTAAACATGTAAGAATAAAAACAACATTTATAAATAAATTCTAGGTTTTTGGAGGTCCTTCCTTGTATTTTTGGGGGGCGCGAAGACATGAATAGTAACACCAAATTATAATTATCACTAAAATCAGTGATCAATAAATTTGGGAAGTCCATGAAATAAATAAATAATGAAGATAAATAACATTGGCACACAAAAGTGTAGCCCAAAATAAGTACAGGAGTATACTGAAAGGAAAGTGGAGGCTACTCTAGGGGATTTTCCAAGTTCTTAGATGTTGGTTTCGGTATTTCATTAAAATATCCAGCCATTTGACTTCTTTTTTTTATTAATTGTTAAATGTATTGGAGTTACACTGGTGGTAAAAATTACACAGGTTCCAGCTGTACAACTCTACATTATTTTTTGTATGTATTGCATTATGTGCTCACCACCCAGAGTCGGTCCCTTAACCCCAACTTCTTTTAAGAATTTCCAGCCTAAATTTATTTCTCACGGTTTATAATCTTCTAACTTAATGCTAAATAATCTTTTGAAATGTTCTCATCCCAAGCATGAGACTCAGCATTTTAACTTCAATAACTGGCATTTTATTCATCTATAAAATAACCAGAACTTAAAAAGAAGTTGAAAACCCCATTTCATTTTTTGTAGCACTGGAACGAAGAACTTTCAGCACAGATGTGCGTATCTGTTTGGTCTTTATACTATAGCTGATGGGGTATATCACGGGAAGGATCAGCAGGTAAGCATTGGCAATCGGTGTATACAAAGGGTGGTGTCTCTTTCCCAAATCTGTGAACAAAGGACAGACAGTTCAATAGAATATAGATTACAGCAACAGCCCCTATATGGGAGATAAATGTGCTGAAGGTTTTTTTTCTCTCTTCTGGGAATGCAAAGGTAAGGATACTCTTTATAATCAAAGCATAATAAAGGAAGATGAGAATGGAGTCTACTCCAGCAGTGGTGATCAAGACAGTCAATCCAACTACACTATTGATTCTGGTGTCCCTGCAGGAGAGCCTCATCACATCAGGGTGGAAGCAATAGGAGTGATGAAGCACATGGCTATGACAGTAGGACAATTGTTTAAGAAGCACCATCATACAAGTCAGTACTAGCGACCCCCTGGTGATCTGTGCTATTTTAATATCAGTTAAGATAGAGGCATATCTAAGAGGATTAGAAATGGCCACATAATGATCAAAGTCAATGGCCAAGAGCACCGAAGATTCCATGACAGTGAAGAGTTGAATGAAAAGCATCTGTGACAAGTAGGCATTAAAGCTGATCTCTCTAGCATTGAGCCAGAATATACCCAACATTGTGACCATAGTGGATATAGACAAACCCAGGTCAGTGATAGACAGCATGGAGAGAAAATAATACATGGGTTCAAGGAGGCTGGATTGATTGACAATGGTAAAAATAATAAGACTGTTTTCTGAGAGAGCAGTTATATAGAGGAGGCAGAAGGAAATGGAGATCCAGGTGTGGAAGGCTTCCAGCCCAGGAACAGCAGTTAGCAGAAAAATAATGGAAAATAATGTGGTATTATGAAAATTTTTCATGTTGAATTCAAACTGCAGAATCTAATCCTAAGTATCCTGCAATAATAAATTGTATTTTTTATAATGCATTCAACCTGAAATTAATTATTTTACCAGGTGAACACTTATAAAAGACAATATCTATATTATGAAAGGGGACCCAAAAACCTGGAATTTATTTACAAAAAGAAAATGTATATTTATTCTTATATGTTTAAATTTCAATCACTCTCCAAGTACTCTTTGATGCAATATGCCTTTTTCTACAACTCAAACCAGTTTTTTTAATTTCTCCATTTTGTTGCCTCTTAGTGCTTTGCTGGGTTTTTGTTTGTTTGTTTGTTAGTTTGTTTTTGTTGTTGTTGTTGTTGTTGTTTTGCTGTTGTTGTTTCACTTCTTCCACATTGGCAAACATTTCTCTTTGAAGACTTTTTATCTGTGGAAACAAATAAAAAAAGTTGCTTGAGGCAAGAGTGAAATGAATAGAGAGGGTAGGCATAGAAGTCATGCCATTTTCAGTCAAAAACTGCTGAATACTCAGCACAGTGTTGGCAGGTACATTATTGTGCCTCATGTTGTTCATGTAAATTACCCATCACGAAATGGCAAATACATCGAAAGAGTCTCCAAAAGGCCAGCCCTCCAGAAGATAATTCTGGGTTTTTATTAGGGGTGGGGGTGTCCCATTCACATAGGAAGACTCATTTAAAAAAGAAAACTAAGACATCTAATAAAGAGGTCAAAAATAACATGAACAATTATATGAGGTTACAGAATTTGTACACAAACAAATCTAATAATGACTCATTTTATTTAAATTCATGTATCTGTTCAGGGAAATTATACTCATTGTACCTCGACTCCATATGGTAGCCAGTCAATAAATATTTGTTGAAATATGTCTATAGGATTTTATAAAAGTTTAGATGAACAGCAAACAGTATGTGTAGTAATTATGTGTAGTCAATAAAGTAAGTTAGCTGCTAGTGGACCCCCCCAAAAAAAATCTTCTCCTCATCTCCTGGATACTTTATACAATCAGGTTGATTGTATCCAATCATAATAAAGAGCTAACATTTGTTGAGCCCCTACTATCTGTTAGTAGTTGTGATAATAACCTGTATAATAAGATACATGATGAAGAAAAAGAACTACTGTATATGAAACTTCTTTTACATAAACTTCATGGTAACCACAAAAAAGAAATTCAGAACAGAGACACATTAAGAAAAAAAAGAAACAGAAAAAAAAAAACAAAACAGAAAATACCACGAAACTGAAATAATGGAGGGCAAAGAAACAATGAAGAACCAAGCTACCAGAAAGCAAAAGATAAAATTACTATAGGAAATTCTCACATATCAATAATCACCTTAAATGTAAATGGACTAAACTCACCAATAAAAAGGCACGAAGTAGCAGATTAGATCAAAAAACAAAACCCACCACATGCTGCCCCAAGAGACACACCTCAGCTACAAGGACAAATATAGACTCATGATGAATGGGTGGAAAACAATACTCCAAGAAAATGGCACCCAGAGAAAAGCACATGCAGTCATACTTATATCTGATAAAACAGCCTTCAGAATAAAAAAGGTAAAAGGAGACAAACAAAGATGGACATTTCATAATGATAAGAAAATATGACAATAAGATATAACACTTATCAATATAAATTCATCCAATCGGGAGGCACCAAAATATGCAAAGAAACTATTAACAGAGCTAAAGTAAAAAACTGACAAAAACACAATTATAGTAAAGAACCTAAATATACTATTAGCAGCTATGGATAGATCATCCAAACAGAAAATTAAAAAGGAAATATTAGCCTTAAATGACACATTAAACCAAATAAACATATATGACATTACAGAACACTTTATCCTAGAACACCATGCTATACGTTCTTTTCTAGTGTACACAAAACACTGTCAAAGATAGACAATATGTTGGGACTCAAAACTAGTCTCCCAAGATATTTGCTAATCACAGGCTTTGAAATTGACAATTAAGTACAAAAGGAAAGCAAAAGAAAACACAAATACATGGACATTAAACAACATGCTCTTAAAGTCTGGATTAAAGAAAACATAAAAGGAGAGATCAAAAGCTACATAGAAACAAATGGAAATGAAAATACATTATATCAATTCATTGAGATGCAGTAAAAGCAGTATTAAGAGAAAATTTTATATCATTAGAGGCCTATCTCAAGAAACAAGAAAAATTCCAAATAAGCAATCTAACATTACATTTTAAAGAACAAAAACAAAAACAAACAAACAAACAAAAAAAAACATGAACACAAAGTCAGAAGAAAGGTAATAAAGAAAATTAGATCAGAACTAAATTAAATAGAAAACAGAAAAACAGAAAAACAAAAGAAATAATTAATGCAACAAAGAGCTGGTTCTTTGAAAAGTTTAATAAAATTGACAATTCCTTCACTAAACTCACTCAGATAAAAAGAGAAAAGACACAAATAAAATCAGAAATGAAAGAGGAGATATTAGGATGAACAAACCACAGAAATACAAAGGATTATATGAGAATACTATGAAGGACAATGTGCTATCAAATTTAATAATGTAGAAAAAATGAACAACTTCTTAGATATATATAACTTTCCTAGACTGAAACATAAAGAACTAGAAAATATAGACTTATGAACAGCAAAGAAGTTGAAACAATCATTGAAAACCTCCCCAAAAGCAGAAGTCTAGCACCAGATGGCTTTACTGGTGAAATACACCAATAATTCAAAGAGGATTTAATACCTATCCATCTCAAATTATTCCAAAATATTGAAGGATAGTCAGTATTTCCTAACTCATTTCATGAGGTTAACATTTCCTTGATACCAAAACCTGGTAATGATAACACACACACAAAAAAAATACACACTAATATCTCTAATAAATACAGACACAAAAATGCTAAACAAAATACTAGCAAATTGAATACAATAATACATTTAAAAGATTATAGAGAAGCTAGGATGGCAGAGTGGGTTAAGCACTTGCTTTGCAGCCCCAGGGACCAAGAATCATATCTAGGCCTCAGTCCATGCAAACCCATGCGTTGAACTGGGGTGTGCTTCCCATGTGGGAGGCCCCTAGTTTGGTTCTCAACCCCATTCTGGTTCAGCCCCTGGCTTGAAGGGTTGTGCCTCCCATGAAAGAGGCCCCCAGCCCAGTTCCTATCCTGTGCAGCCCCACCCACCTGTGTGGAACAAAACCATGTTGAAAACTGATGACATACAACTATGGAGACTGCTCTGGACCTTCCCCCTTCTCTTTGTCTCTCTCTGTCTCTGTCTCTCTGTCAAATACAATAAAATAACTCTTAAAAAATGAAAAGGTTATACATCACAATCAGCTTGGGTTCATTCCGGGGGCACAAGGATGATTCGATATATACAAATTAATCAATATGATACACCACATAAACAAAAGATAAAGATTATATGATCATATCAATAGATGAAGGAAACATATTTTATAAGATGCAAACAAGGGAAAGCAGGGATGGCTCAGCGGGTTAAGCACTCACTTTGAAGCCCTGGGGACCAAGGATCGAATCCCAGCCCCGGCCCATGCAGACCCACATGCTGAACTGGGGAGTGCCCCCAGTTCAGTTCTTGCCGGGACCTATGCGGGAGGCTCCCGGCCCAGTTCCTGCCCTACGCAGCCCTGTGCCCACCTGTGGAGTGAAACTATATGGAAAACTAATGTCAACTATGGAGACTGCTCTGGGCCCTCCCCCTTCTCTCTATCTCTCTCTGTCTCTGTTTCTCTCTGTCTCTGTTTCTCTCTGTCAAAAATCAATAAAATAAATCTTTAAAAAAAAAGATGCAAACACCCATTTATGAGTAAAACGCTTAATAGAATGAGTAAAGAAATGCACCTCAACATAATAAACACCATATGACAAACCCTCAGCTAATACCATACTGAATGGTAAAAAACTGAAAGTTTTTTCTCTAATATAAGAAACAAGACATAAATGCCCCCTGTCACCACTGTTACTTAAAATAGTATTGGAAGTTCCAGCCAGAACAGTCAGGCAAGAGAAAGAACTAAAAGTATCCAAATTGGGAATGAAGAAGTTAATTGTCACTTTTTGCAGATGACATAATTCTTTACATAGAACACCCTAAACACCACCAAGAAACTATTAATAACAGTAAAAAAATACAGTAAAGTTGTAGGCTACAAAATCAATGTACAGAAACTCAAGGCATTCCTATATACTAACAGTGAATTTTTAGAAATAGAAATTTTAAAAAGCAATTTTTTTTGCAATTTTAACTGAAAGGATAAAATACCTCAGAATAAACTTAACAAAATATGAGAAGGACCAATACATTGAAAACTATTGGACATTACTAAAAGAAATTAAAGAAGATAAAAATGTAAAGATAGTCTGTTTATTAATTGTAAAAATCAACATAATTAAATAATCATATTACCCAAAGCAATATACAGATTTAATGTTATCCTCATCAAAATCCCAACATTTTTTAAAGAAATAAAACAAGAAAGGAAAGATGGCAGCATGAGAGGAGAACCCCGATACCTACCTGGGAAGGGACTTATGAACAAAGGGGAATCCACAGCAAAAACCCTGAGAAGAATCCTCAAATGAAAGAAACACACAATGAAGAACAATACCCAAAAGTTAGAGAAAAAAGGGGAGAGCGGTAGAGGAAAGGGGAAGGAGCAGTTTGTGGACAGGGACGGGGAGCGCGGCCTGGGGCTGGCAAAAACAAAAGAAGGTTGGGGGACTATGGTCAAAGTGGAGCTAGATCAAGGGTGGGCTAGAAGCCGAGACCTGAGAAGAGTGGAAGTTCCATGAGACTGTGGACAATTTAACATCTAAACTCAAGGGGCAGCACGCTGTGCCCTACTCAGATCATAGAGCCTGAGGTGGAATAGGGACTGTGGAGCAGGGCAGCTACACTTCCTGGGCGGGGAGGGAGAGAGCAGGGTACCAGTCCGCAGCAGCTCAGCACACCTGATTCACAGAAGAGACACAGTTGAGCTCCTAGAGTTGACTGAGCTCCTAGAGTTGACTGAGCATCTTTTGAAGACAGGACTTTTGAAGTGAAAACAGCAGCTGGAACAGAGGACTGAGGGACCCAAGGGAGCCTCCAGTTGCAGCCCAGCGGGCCCTATTGCTGGTCAGGGAGGCAGCATGCTTGGCTGCATTAGACATGCTTAAAGTGAAAGCATCTGGAGCGGTGGAGCAAAGGTTAAGAGAGACCAAGCCGCGCTGCTGCCACTGCGCCAGCACCCAGCAGCCCAGCCCACAGACACGCTTGAAGTGAAAGCAGCCAAGCAGATGGGAGAAAGACCCAAGCTGCTGCGCCCACCCCCACCCACCCACCCACGCTGAACCACCAGCCCCCCTGCTGACAGGGGAATCTGCTATTTTGTCTCAGGCCCACCCTAGCTCCTACTCACACTTCCCCAGCCCCCGCCCACACCCTCACCGTGCTTTCTAACAACTAAGCCAGCAACCTGAAGAGCAACCTCAGGACACAGAATCTGACTGCTTCCCTCAACCCTGTCCGAAAACTCCTCCCACCACAACTGAGCCCATACTGCAGCCTACTATACAACAACAGAAACATACCAAGATAAAGTCAGACCATAGCCCACCTCACTCTCCCAAAGAGGGGGAACATTGAGACTGACATGTAGAACAAAAAAGAAGGAAAAAAATAAAATAACGAGAAGCCATCTAATAAGCAAACACCCAGAGGGAAAACATTCTCATGCCTAAAGCAAAAAAAAAAAAAAAAGAAAAAGAAAAAAATCAAATCTAATGCACACCTTGAATCCAAAGCACCTCCAGAAGATCATGGACATTCTTTAGAAAATGAGCTTGTACACTTGGAATCAAATCTAAGTGAAACAGATGTCAGAGCTGTACTACTCAAGACACTCAGAGAGCTCAGTAAATGCTGGCAAAGTACCGATACACAGTTAAATGACCTCAACAAGAAATTTCCTGATCAAAATGAGTACTCTACCAATAGAGATGAGAAGTGAGAGCAGAACCAAAAGGAACTCCCCGAAATAAAAGGCATAATGGGAGAGCTGAAAAAAGAATTAACCAGCATTGGAAACAGGGCTTACCAGCTGGAAGACATAATTAGTGAAATTGAAGATAGAAACATGGAAATTTCACAGATGGAAGAAGAAAGGGATATGAGAATCAAGAGAAATGAAAGAGCCCTGCAAGAACTCTCTGACTCCATGAGAAAGAGCAATATTAGAATAATAGGAGTACCAGAATGAAGTGAGATGAAATCTTCTTCGAGTCTACTAAAACAAGGAGTGCCTGAGAATTTTTCTAACCTATGAAAAGATCTAGAACCCCAAATACATGAGGAAAACAGGAGCCCTAGCTACCTCGACCGTAGCAGATCTTTTTCAATGCACATTGTTCTGAAAATAATAAAAAACAAAGACAAAGAAAGAATCCTAAAGGCAGCCAGGGGAAAAAAAATATATAACTTTCAAAGGAAAACCTATCAGGCTGTCATCAGACTTCTCAGCAAAAACTCTGCAGGCCAGGAGGGACTAGAGCCCAATCTTCAAATTTTTAAAACAGAGAAAATTTTAGCCAAGAATTAACTATCCAGCAAAATTAACCATTAGATATATAGGAAAAATTGGGGCTTTTTCAGATATACAGAAGCTAAGAAAATTCTCCAGCTCAAAACCAAGCACTCCAAGAAATACTGAAGGAGGATATTCGGCCTGAATCAAGAAATCAAAATGAATGGAGAAGAGTTGGGTTAATAAAAAAATAAAAAAGAAAGAAGAAATGGATACAGGATATCCTCATATATCAATCATCACCCTGAATGTAAATGGACTGAATTTACCAATAAAGAGGCAAAGTGTAGCAGACTGGATTAAAAAACAAAAATCCAAACATATGCTGCCTACAAAAGACACACCTCAGCCACAAAACAAACATAGATTCGGGGTAAAAGGATGTAAAACAATACTACAGGCAAATGGCAGTAAGAGAATAGCAGGAGTGGCCATACTGATTTCTTTTGAAATAGACATCAGAATAAAAAAATAAATAAGACTTAAAAGGGTCATTTCATTTTGATAAAAGGGACAATACATCAAGGTAACATGACACTCATCAATATATATGCCCCCAATCAGCAAGCACCAAAATTTATAAAGCACTTACTAATAGATCTAATAGGAGAATTTGACAAAAATACAATTATAGCAGGGGATATAATCACCTCCCTGACAACAATGGACAGATCATCCAAGCAGAAAATAAATAAGAAAATTGCAGCCTTAAATGATACATTACAGGAATAATTGACATTTATAGAACATTCCATCCTGCAACACAGGGCTATACATTTCACTCTAGTGCACAAGGAACATTTTCAAGGATAGACCATATACTGGAACTTAAATCCAACCTCACCAAATTTGAGAACATTCAAATCATACTAAGTGTATTCTCAGACCACAAAGTTTTGAAACTAGAGTTCAATTACAAAACATCGATTGCAGAGAGAACCACATATATATGGAGATTGAACAACCTGCTATTAAAAAATGACTAAATCAAAGAGGAAATAAAACAAGTGATTAAAAATTTTTTTTAAATAAATGACAATGTAAACATGACATACCTAAATTTCTGGAACACAGCGAAAGCAGTAATAAGAGAGAGATTTATATCATTACAGGCCTATCTCAAGAAACAAGAAAAACTCTAAGTAAATACCTTTACATATCATTTTATAGAACTAGAAAAAGAAGAGCAGAGGTACCCCAAAGCTAGCAGAAGAAAAGAATTAATAAAAATTAAAGCAGAACTTAATTAAATTCAGAACAAAAAAAAAATAGATAAAATTAAGGCGACATACAGCTGGTTCTTAGAAAAAAATCAATAAAATTGACAAGCCACTGGCTAGGCTCACCAAAGGGCAAAGAGAAAAATCTCATATTTCCAGAATATGGGACAATAGGGGAGAAATCACAACTGATACTACAGAAATAAAAACAATCATATGAGATTATTATGAAAGACTCTATGCCACCAAATTTGACAAAGTAGAAGAAATGGACAAATGTCTAGTAACATAGTTCACCTAAAATGAACCAAGAATATTTGGATAACCTAAATAGACCAATCAACGTACAGAACTTGAAGCAACTATCCAAAACCTGCCCAAAGGCAAAAGTCCTGCACCACATGGTTTTCCACTGAGTTTATCCAGCCTTCAAAGAAGAACTACTGCCTACCCTCCTCAGACTACTCCACAATATCCAAGAGGAGGCAATACTGCCCAACTCATTCTGTGTAGCTAATATCTCCCTAATACTAAAACCTGGGAAAGACATACCAAAAAGGATAACTATAGGCCAATCTCACTGATGAACACTGATGCAAAAATCTTAAATAAAATTTTAGCTAACAAAATACAACAATGCATTAAAAAGATTATTCACCATGACCAAGTGGGATTCATCCCAGGGGCACAAGGATGGTTCAACATACGCAAATCAATCAATGTAATCCAGAACATAAACCAAACAAAGGATAAAAAACACATGATCATCTCAATTGATGCAGAAAAAGCATTTGACAAGATACAACTCCCATTAATGGTAAAAACACGGAATAAAATGGGAACTGAAGGAAAATATCTCAACATAATAAAGGCCATATAGGAAAAACCCTCAGCAAATATTATACTGAATGGGGAAAAGCTGAAGCCTATTTTCCTAAAACCAGGAACAAGACAGGGATACTCCTGGTAACCACTGCTATTCAACACAGTTCTGGACGTTCTAGCCAGAGCAATCAGACAAGAGAAAGGAATAAAAGGTATTAAAATTGGGAGAGAAGAGGTTAAACTGTCACTCTTTGCAGATGACATGATCCTGTATATAGAAAACTCTAAATATCAGAAATCTATTACAAATAATAGACAAAAAAAAACAGTAAAATCGCAGGCTACAAAATCAACGTCCCAAAATGAACTGCATTTTTATATGCCAACAATGAAACCTCAGAAAGAGAGATGTGAAGATCCATTCCCTTTGCCATTGCAAACAAAAGAATGAAATACCTCACAATAAATCTAACAAAGAACGTGAAGGACTTATACACTGAACACTATATGACATTGTTAAAAAAAATTAAAGACGACACAAAGAAATGGAAAGACATTCCATGTTCATGGATTGGAAGAATCAACATAGTTAAAATGGCCCTGTTACCCAAAGAAATACACAGATTCAATGTCATTCCCTCAAAATCCCACAAACATTCTTTCAAGAAATAGATTAAAAAAAAATTCTTTGTTTAATCATCAAATTTGTATGGAACCACAAAAGACCACGAATCGCAAAAGCTATCCTAAGAAAGAAGGATAAAGCTGGGGGCATCTCACTGCCTGACTTTTATCTGTACTACAAACCTTCAGTAATCAAAACAGCTTGGTATTGGCAGAAAAACAGATACACAGACCAAAGGAACAGACTTGAAAACCCAGAAATAAACCCACAAATATATGAACAGATTATTTTTGACAAAGGAGTGAAAAATATACAGTGGGGAAAAGAAAGCCTCTTCAGTAAATGGTGCTGGGAAAATTGGAAAACCACATGCAAAAGCCTGGGTGTGAACTGCAATCTCTCACCATATACCAAAATTAACTCAAAATCGATTAAAGACCTCCAAATAAGAAAGGAAACAATAAATTGCATAGATGAAAACATAGGTACTAAACTCATAGACCTGGGGTTCAGGGAGGACTTTATGAATCTGACAACAATGGCAAGGGAAGTAAAAGTACAAATAAATGAATGGAACTTTATCAAGCTAAATAGGTCTGCACTGCTAAGGAAACCATCAACAAAGCAAAGAGGCATCCAGCCAACTGGGAAAAAATATTTACAAACAATGCCTCTGATAAGGGACTAATATCAAAAATATACAAAGAACTTGTACAACTCAACAATAAAAAAAGCAAGCAATCCAATTTTAAAAATGGGCAGATGACCTTAACAGACACTTCTCTCATGAAGATATACATATGGCCAATAGATACCGTATTTTCCGGCGTATAAGACGACCGGGCGTATAAGACGACCCCCTAATTTTACAGTTAAAACATAGGTTTAGGCCTATATTCGCTGTATAAGACTACAGCTCGGGGGGTAGTCTTATACAGCGAATATAGGCCTAAACCTATGTTCTAACTGTAAAATTAGGGGGTTGTCTTATACACCCGGTCGTCTTATATGCCGCAAAATACGGTATCTACCCAAAAAACCTGAGAACCTTAATCTTTAAAGGTGTTTGTACCTGCATGTTCATCGCAGCACTGCTCACAGTGGCCAGAACATAGAAACAACCAAAATGCCCTTTAATAGATGACTGGATAAAGAAGTCGTGGTACATGTACACAATGGAATACTACTCAGCGATAAGAAAAGATGAAATACAGTCATTTGTGACAACATGGATGGACCTTGAGACCATCTTATTAAGCTAAATAAGTCAGACTGGGGAGAGCAAGATGGTGGCATGAGAGGAGAACCCAGACACCTACCTGGGAAGGGACTTACGAACAAAAAGGAACCCACATGGGAAACAATGAGAAGCACCCTCAACTGAGAGAACCACACAATGCAGAACAACACACAAAGGTTAGAGGAAAAAGGGGAGAGTGGGAGAGGGAGGGAGAAGGAGCAGTTTGGGGACAGGAACGGAGCGCGGAGCGCGGCCCGGGGCTGGCAAACACAAAGGGGGATTGGGGAACTACAGCCAAAGTGGAGCTAGACCCAGGGCGGGCTGGAAGCAGAGACCTAGGGAGCGTGGAAGCCCCACAGGAATGTGGACAATTTAACATCCCAACTCAAGGGGCGACACGTGGTGCCCTAATCAGATCACAGAGCCTAAAGTGGGACAGGGACTGTGGAGCAGGGCGGCGGCACTTCCAGACAGGCGGGGTGAGAGCAGGGCACCAGCCCGCAGCAGCTCGGCACCCCTGATTCACAGAAGAGACACAGCTGAGCTCCAAAGGTTGTCTGTGAGGGAGCACCTTTTGAAGACTGG
>PVKE010028275.1:0-21024 GCA_004027555.1 Craseonycteris thonglongyai | reverse complement strand
GAAACAGTTGCCTGAGAGATACTTATTCCTCTGGAGTTGCTAAGAAGGGAGTAAGTCTATAGCTTCTGGGGCCACAACTTAGTAAGCTTCTGCCTAAGAACAAAGTCAGCACTCAGGAAAACAGAGACAAGAGGTGAAAAGAGAGACCAAGTTTTGATGACATTGTTGCCTGGATCCAGCCATGCCTGAAGCTGAAGGTGGTCCCTGAACTTTTGAGATGTGCAAGCCAATAAATGTCTCCCTTTTTTTTTTTGTCTATTACTTACAATTGACTGGTATATCACATATACAACTATCTATTATGAGTGGCAGGATATATTGCAGACACTATTGTTGGCCTACTCAAAAAACAGTCTCCCTTTTTAATCAGAATTCTGGTGGTGACCAGATCTTCACCATCCTCTTGGGAGCCTTATAGTTCTAAATCTGTGGGTCCCAGACTCAGCCTGAAGAAGAGAATTATAATGCATATGGGCCAATCATGGTGATCCAGACACTTCCCAGTGATTGGTTTGGGCATGGTCATGTGATCCCCTCTGGAGTGACAAGAGGAAAAATCTGCTGAGTACTTCTGGGAAAGGTTTTTCTCATTAACAGAGATATATGACACTGTGACCTGAATGTCTGGAATTATGGGCACTATTTTGCCACCACGACAAAGCAAAGCTAACGTGCTGAGAGCAACAGAGGAGAAACGCAGGAAGAACTTACGCCTCAACACTGCGTGAGCCCCTGAGAACCACCTCAACCTGTGACGCTTTGACAGCTCCAAGCATTGCCTTGTTGGCAGCAAAGTGACTGTAGTAGCTGGAAGCCTCACAAACCTACACCGCCACCTGGGAGAAGGAAAAGTACACTTAAGGATCTCTCTTCAAAGAAAAGAAACTGTTTCCCCTTCAGAAGCCCCAGCTAATATCTTGTAGTTCATTGGCTCTGACTTGATTCTGTGCCCTTCTGTGACCCAAACACTGATGCTAGGGACAAGAAAACCCATGGATGACTGAAGCCCATCGGAACCCAACTCTGGTAAGGTAAATCCTACCCCCAAACGCATGGGATGAGACTAGTGAGTTGGTGTTTTGTGGTCCAATAAATAGTGCCTTGGAAAAAAATTACAAAAGGACCCAAGTTCTGTTTCAACCCACAGAGCCATATATATGACTTAGGGGCAGGGGAGGATGTTGCTTAGCATTATGGGGGATTAAGAAAATGTGTATCATATAATCCCTGCTTTTAGAGATTAGCTGCCCCAGACTAGATCAGTTTAGAAGATCCGCCCTTCAGAGGCTGTATTTTTTTGTTGAATACTCTAAAAGAGTAATGCTAGCCGCTGTAATAAACCCCAACATGTCAAGGCCTTTGTCACATAAGTCTATCTCCTGTTCACGTTTCTATCCAGTGCTATGTTGCCAGTTGCTTGATAGCTGTCCATCATTGTCTGCATCCAATAGTGGCCCAGGAGAGAGAGTGGAGAAGGCTCACATGTTGGAGAAGTCCCACGTTTCTCAACTGCCTATCCCCGAGCTAACATACATTGCTTCTGCTCGTTCTATTTGCAAGAACAAATCACTTGGCTGAACCCAGAGACAAAGGGGGTTGGGAAATGTCCCTGGCTGGGCAGCTGCTTTCCGGTGGTAATTCTATTTTAAGGGTAACTCGCCATCTCTACCACTCAGATTTTGTCTGTCATAATAGCAGGTATCCGCAAGGATACAGAAATTCCCTTCATCGTGTTTAGTACCGTACTGTACCAAAGTTTCTTAGCCTCAGCACTACTGATGTTTGGGGCCAGATCATTCTTTGTTGTGGGGCCATCCTGAGAACTTTGGGATGTTTAGCAGCCTCTCTGGCCTCTACCCACCAGATGCCGGTAGCACGCAGGTTCTCTGCCAATTCCGACAACCAAAAATGTCTCCAGACATTGCTACATGTCCTCTAGGCCCCAAGACATTTTCATCCCCCAGAAAGTTCCCTGCTGCCCTTTTCCAAGCCCAGTTAACCACTATTCTGACTTCTATCACCTGTTCTTAGACTTCATTTAAATAGAATCATACAGAATGAACTCTTTTGTATCGGGCTTTTTTTCACTCAAATGTTTTCCAGAGTCAGTCACGTTGGTTGTTGGCTGTTCATTCCGTTTTATTGTTGACTAGTCCGTTGTTTGACTACACCACCATTTATTTATCTGTCTTCTTCCTGAGGGCCATTTGGTTGCTTTCAGTTTGGACTTTATATGAAAAAACAAAAGGCTGTTATGAACGTTCTTGAACAAGTCTTTTTGTGGCCGTGTCCCCTCATTTCTCTTAACCCACGGGTGGAATTGCTGGGTCATAGAGTAGGCACATGTCTAACTTTAAGAGACATTGTAGTTGGCCTTTCAAAAGAACTAGTTAATTTTTTATTATTTGAAAAGCAATACATATTAATGGGAAAGTGTCAATAATGATCAGAACAATAATAGTTAAAATGTGGTATTTACTGTGTGACAGAACACTTGTTCTAAATATTAGGAATATACCAACTCATTTAATTTTCACAGCAACCCCATGAAGTGGCATTATCATCATCATCTCCGCTTGAACAGTGGGAAAACCGCAATAAAGAGCGGTACAGCCTCTGGCCTAAAGTTACACCACCAGTAAGTAGTGAAGCTGAGTTTGACCTAAAGCCACCTGGTTGGGTCCTGGGTTTGTGCCGCAATCTTAGCTACAATGTAGCTCTATCACCTGTCTAGCCAAACTATTAGATGGGAAATAAAAGCCTCCTTCCTCTCACCCTTCTGCCCAGCCAAGGCTCAATCTCCCGAGGTAACCACTGCAAGCTCCTTTTCCGGTGTCTTTGGAGAACATTCTTTGTATTTAGGCAGCTGCTTTATAGTGGGTAAGACACTGAGGTTCAAAAGTAGCCCACACTTAGCAATGTGACATTGGCCACATCTCTGAACTCTCTGCACCTTTCTCATCCCTCAAATGGGCATAGTAATAGTACCACCCCCTCTGCATGGCTGCGAATACCAAAGGAGTTTTTAAGTAAAAAGCACTCGGCAGAGTGTCTGCCTCATGGCAAACACTTCAAAGATGTTAACTCCCAGTGTCCCCAAGCCCCTCGGAGGCTGAAAGGAATTTCTCTCTCCTTGTCACACCTCCTTTCCTCCCCACCTCAGTCCAGAAGGATCATGCCTGACAGTGGGGCAGAGAGGCACTCAACATTAGCATGGGTCTTACAAGCATTCCATTCTGAGAACTTCTTAAGTCTGGAGCCTTCTGCTAAGACGGTTCCAAATGCAGACAACAGTGTTGCCAGTTCCAACCACAAAATCAGGGAAGCCCAAGATTGCAAGGCCCCTTCAGCCTGAACTGGTATCAAGGAGAAAGCAGAGAGGAGGTGCAACTGCCTCCCTGATCCCACCCATCTGTAGGAACCGTAAAGTGGGTCAGTAAGGAAAGCTATGGCTTCCATCTTCCCTGCCTGCATGTGTTTGTGTGACAGTAAGCTGACCTTCTTGCTGGGAAGGAACTGTCCCTGCCTCTTTCTTCCAGGCTTTGCAGGAATAAATGATAATGTTACAAATATGTGCAGGTAAAACACATTGTTTTTTATACCAAATGGAAATATAGCTTGTAGACTGTTTTGCGATTTCTCTTTTTTTTTTTCTTTCATTTTATTTTCTTGGTCGCCTTTCCCATCACAATAGACCTTTCTTTTTTAAAGTCTGCAGTGTGCCTTTTTCTAGAGACCATACTACATTTGACAAGGTGTTTCTCAAACCACCAGATGATGGATGCAGGGGTGAATATACTCTTTTCTTTTGAATATGTTATAAGTCCTCTGTAATAAAATACGAATAATACAATAAAGGCAAGCTCCTTGCTGTAATACGATTTTTCTGCTTCAGCCTGTAAAGTTGACTTTTCTATCAAAGGCAGCTTCGTTCATACTGATAGAAAGCCACAGTTAAAAATCTAAACACTATATATAACATTAGAAATTGATGAATTAAAGCCACTCATCCATGAACAGAGCAAGATTGCTTTTCCACTTGTTCAGAGTCCCTCTCTTTAGCTTCCTGATTCGCTGAAGATTGACAGATGAGGCAGGGAACAACTGCTCTCAAAAATCTGTGTGTTGTGCTCACTCCGGCAGCACATACACTAAAAATCTGTGTGGTATCTTAAGAAAGTGACCCATTGGAAACTGAAGTCAGGCCTTGTCGGTTACTTATAGTACAGTAATAGTTAACTCTTCCAATAAGAGTAACTGCATACCGACCCCTCTTGGTAATACTTTACACAAGTATTAACCCTTTTAATTCATTTTTTCAATCTCAAGAAATATGTACTATTGTTATATTTTACAGAAGAGGAATCAGAAGCACAGAGTTCAAATGATTCATCCATGGTCTCACAGCTAATAAGAGGTGGGGCCAGGATCTGACCTCCATGACCGCACTCTGCATTCTTATTTTCTACTGTCTCTCTATTGACTTGGTAACGTATCTCTGCCAATTTACTGGGTATCAAATAAGAGGGAATGGGGAACAGAACAACAAAGATCATTCTGTGGAAATCTGAGTTGCCCCAGAAATAACAGATCATCTATATTATTTATCTCCACTGGGAAAGCTATAAAATAATAACCACCATTTAGCAAACTTCTATGAGCAAGCCACTATGCTAGGAGAAAAATATACTGTGATAATCTCATTTATGTCAAGAAATAGTCTATGTGTCGGGCTTTGTTCTAGGCAGTAGAGATATAGTTGTGAAAAGACTGACATGGTTTAAACCTACATGAAGCTTATTAGAACTTTCTTTACCCAATATAATGAGGTAGAAGGAATAGAGCATGAGTTGTAGAGCCTAGACCTTGAAAGGCCTTGCAGCTTCCATTTTCACTTTCTTGGAGCTCTGCCTTGAGTTACCATGCCAGAATAGCCCTTAATGAAAGACCACAGTGAGAGAGACCCAGCTATCTGACTGTGCCAGCTGACCCTCCATCAGAACACAGCTGCACAAGCAAACCCGTGTGTAACTAAGAGGGCTACTCACCAACCCAAAGACACATAAGAAATAAAGCAACCATGGTTTGGGGTAGTTTGTTACGCAGCAACAGGTAACTGTTACAATATAATATAGTAATAATAGAATTTAGTAAGTACTATGCTGCAAAGCTATAGATGCTGTACAATCATATCATAGAAGAATCTGACCTAATTTGGGGATGGAGGAGAAAGAGCTGAGTTTCTAAACCAGGGTGTTCTCCATTTAAGCCCAATTTCATCATTTCTATGCTGTGTGATCTTAGGCAAGTCATATAGCTTCTCTGAACCTTATCTGCAAAATGGAGTCATCAAACTTACTCTGTTAAATAAATAGTGAATAAGATATTATATGCTTATTGTGAGACAAAATAGGCATTCAATAAAAAGTGGTCATTTCTTTTATTAGACAAATCTCAACAGTGTCTCCCTTGCAGGGAGTGGGGGTGGATGTGGAGGTAGAGGTTTAGATTTATCTCAGATCACTGAGATTCAAGCAAGGTCCAAAAGAGTTGGTTTTGGGGAGGTTTACCTTGTTTTGTTTTTGTTAATTCATAGCTGGAGACTCAAAAGTTAATAGCTGCAGTGGAGCTTAAAAGCCAGCTTTGTTTTTCTTGGTGCATGAAGAAAGAAAACAAAGGGGAAATTTTCATTTCGTCATTTGTGTGGCTTAAGCAGAAAGAGACCAAACAAGTCAATTAACTCATGTCTGAGTTCCCCCAGTCACATGGCCCAGGAGCCCCTCTGCCTGCCACAACCACTTAGAGAAAGAGTGCAGTTCATACCAGCAAAGGATTTCACCTGATCATTGTCAAAATGTTTCAATACACCATTACAACGTGCAAACAGGACTTTATCTCTGCCACTCATCGAAACCTGTGGCTTAATTCCAACATCTTAAGCTTCCAAAGGAATGTTGAACGAAGGTGGGAGGGAAGAGCTGAAATCTATATCTGCCCCCTGGCAGGGCAGGTCCTCAGCCAATAGTTTCCCAGGACTGGGTCCTGCTTCCTGCCCTGTGTGCAAACTCTCTAACCCTCCCAATGTCGTGAAAAGAAGACTTGTTTCACGACCAGAGAAGGGTCCAGGTTTAGTGGGGCCTCAATTTATGCAAGCTGGGGGCACCTTCTTTTTAAAGAGTACAAAATTTAGTATAGAGGTGAATATTGATTTAAATATGTATTTTTATTGTTTTTTGACAGAGAGAGAGAAAGAGAGAGAGAGAGAGAGAGAAGAGGGAGGGCCCAGAGCAGTCTCCATGGTTGACAGCATAAGTTTTCCATATAGTTTCACTCCAAGGTGGGCGCAGGGCTGTGCAGGGCAGAAACTGGGCCAGGAGCCTCCCGCATAGGCCCCAGCAAGAACTGAACTGGGGGCACACCCCAGCTCAGTGTATGGGTCCACATGGGCCGGAGCCGGGATTCAATCCTTGGTCTCTGGGTCTGCAAAGCAAGCACTTAACCTGCTGAGCCATCCCAGCTTCCCCTGAATATTGATTTAAAATGAGAAAGAACAAAAAATTGGGGGAGGCTTTGGTAGCCAGACTTCAAAATGGCCCCAACAATCCTCTGCCTGGTGGCTGTCACACCCTTGTACAGCCGTGCCCCAAACCCCATTCTACATTGCACCGGGATGGTCCGTATGACCAGGAGAATTTGGCAAAAGTGATGATACATCATCACTTCTGAGACTACTTATAAAAGACACTGAAACTTCTATCTTGGTGGCTCTGTCTCTCTCTTAAATCACTTGTTTAGGGGGAAGCCGGGATGGCTCAGTGGGTTAAGCGCTCACTTTGCAGCGCCTGGGACCGAGGATCGAATCCTGGCCCCGGCCCATGCAGACCCATGTGCTGAACTGGGGAGTGCCCCCAGTTCAGTTCTCTCTCTGTCTCTGTATCTCTCTCTCTCTCTGTCTCTCTCTCTCTCTCCCTCTCTCTCTCTGTCAAAAACAATAAAAAAATAAAATAACAAAATAAATCATTTGTTTAGGGGAGAAGCTAGCCGCCATGTCCTGAGCAGCCCTATGAGGATGCCCACCTTGTAAAAAACAAGAATTTCCCCTCGACAACCATGTGAGCTCAGAAATGGATCCTCTGGCCCTAATTGAGTCTGTAGGTGGCTGCAGCCCCAGCGACATCATGGCTGCAAGAAGATGAGACCCTGAGCCAGAAACACCCAGCCAAACATTCCTAACCCACAGAAACTGAGAAAAATGTTTATTGTTTTTAAGCTGCTAAATTTGGAGGCAATTTATTACATAGCAATAGACAACCCATATAGTCTCCTTAGGAAATTCACGTTCTCTTCTGAGCAGTTACGGTCATAATACACCAGAAATGCTCACACATAAATGCTTCCTACTTGCAGCCCAGCTTCCACAGCCACCAAAAGCCCTCTAGAAATCCCAACACTATGTTCCTACTCTCTGGAGGAGTATGGAGTGCAGAGCAGAAACTCAAACCATATTTGTTACATGAATGAGTGAATAAAACTCTTGCAAGTGTAATATTTCATCCTTATTTTATAGTTTAGGAAATGGAAGCTCAGAGATGTGAAGTAACTAGCTTAGATGTCACAGCTATAGACTGAGTCTTGGTCCCCGAATGGACAGCCTGGAGTACCCATTTCCTTCATGTTTTCCACAGTACCAAGTGCATCCTAAGTGCTTAATGAACGCAGATTGATGGGATGATTTAACGTGGTGCATCTTTATCTAATTGTTTAATATAGAAACAGGAACAATGTGGGGAGGGGCAAACAAATTGGTATTTCCTTCTCTTTATCACAAGAAGTAAGGGAGAAATGCAGTGCTTAGTGAAGAAAAAACTAAAAAAAACTAACAAAACCACTTCAAAAGTGTTCAGAGACTGAAATTCAGAATAAAAGGGGTTTGTATTTCATTGTATGCATTGCATTAAAAAGTTGGTTTTGTTGGCTTTAGAAGGTTATGTAAAAACAATTTTTTGAAGGCGATGTGAAAGCAATTAATCAATTCACATTTTGTGTCCCACTCTTTTGAAGAGTAACAAAATCTCCAGATTGACGCACACAGTTTGGGGTCCAGCTACTCAAGAGTAACCACAGACAACTTTTGGTGAGCACTTTCTTCCTTTTAAGTGGTCACTCTAGTTAGCCAAGGTCAAAAGTTACTATGTGTCCTGGGAGTCTGGGGGGCATGGAGAGTCAGGTGACTGGCTCTGGCTTCCTTTGAATTCTCCAATTCCCGAATTCTGAAATTACAGCGACTTAGAAGAGTATGAATATTCTAATTAGGCCATATGTAATTTAATTTTGGAATAGTGAAACTTGCATGGTCTTCCAACTGTTCATTGAATAAACATGAAATGAAATGAAGCCTTTGAAAATTAATAGACTTGTCCACTGAGTTAATATTCACAAAAGTCTCTTCAGTTTGAAGCACAGGATCTGGCCCCTATTTGGAGCTCAATAAATTAATGAAGTTGTTGGCGTGATTGGGAGTTAATTAGACACCAAAAAGGGAATGCGTCACTCGGCCTGTCCTCAAGCTCCATCTCTATCACCTCCAGGGCTCTGGGCTCACTGCTCTGCCTGTTTACAGAATTTGGTTCTTCTCTTTGTCCAGTATAGTCCCTGTCTATTGATTTAACTTCCCAGTGAGCATTCTCCTCTTCGCTAACAAGCACTTCTCTTTGGAGTTCTATCCCTCTCTACCCCATTCCGTGTGCTTTTAGAGAGCTGATTCCATTCCAGGCTCCAGAGATGGGCCTGCCCTTGGGCCAGGTTATTCAACATGCCCAGTTTCCCTTCCTACACTCATTGGATCACAGCGAGACACTGACCCAAGTGGATTCTGTCAGGGCCAATGCCCACCCATCCCCTTTTCTGTAAGACTATTTTTTAGAGCAGTGTTAGTTTCCTAGAAAAATTGAGGGGAAAGTACAGAAAGCTCCCATATTAATCCTACTTCCTAACACACACACACACACACACACACACACACACACACACTTTCCTCACCATCACCATTCCCCACCAAAATGGTACATTATCATCAATGAACCCACACTGACATATCGTTATCACCCAAAGTCTACAGCTGACATTAGCTGTCATTGGTGCTATGCATTCTGCAGTCATCTTACAACCATAGGGAAGAGGCAGTCTGATCTTCGAATCAAGAAAGAAATGAGAACAGACAACTCACAGGCAAAAAAGGGACAGATGAACCATAAACATATAAAAATAGGATCAATTCTTTTGAGAAATGAATTTAAAGCTTTAACGTGGCATTCCCTTTTTCATCAATCAGACTGGCAAAATGAAAAAAGTAATTGATAACACAAAACGGTTGCTGAGGGTATGAGGAAAATGGAAGTCAATTGGGCTCAGGTTTGGGTACAAGTAACAGAAACATGACAAATGGTGGCTAGTGTAATAGAAGTTTATTTCTTTTATGATGTAAAAGAAATATGTAGATCAGCTGTGGTCCATTTTCCTCAGGGACCTGGTTTCTGTTTGCTGTGTCATCTAACATTCCAAAGTCACATGGCGGACCACCGTCTATCATATCCACACTCCAGGAAGCAGGAAGCGGGGAGAGGAGGACATACCCTTTCCTTCCTGAAAGCCCCCACTCACTTCCACTTACATCTCATTGGCTAGCCCTTAATCATGTGACTATACCTAACTGCAAGGGAAGCTGGAAAATTTAACCTATGTTAAGTAGCAATACAGAATAAAAATTGGAGTTCTGTTAATATGAAGAAAGGCAAAAAAAAAAGAAAGTCGCTAGGTATTCTCATACAGTATTAACAGTATAAATTGGTATAGCTTTTTTTTTTTAAGATTTATTTTTATTGTTTTTGACAGAGAGAGAGAGATACAGAGACAGAGAGAAGGGGTAGGGCCCAGAACAGTCTCCATAGTTGCACATCATTGGTTTTTCCACATAGTTTCATTCCACAGGTGGGCGGGGCTGCACAGGGCAGGGACTGGGCCAGGGTCTTCACCCCAGTGAGAACCAAACTGGGGGCACTCCCCAGCTCAGCATATGGGTCCACACAGGCCAGGGCTGGGATTCAATCCTCTGTCCCTGGGAATGCAAAATGAGCGCCTAACCCACTGAACCATCCCGGCTTCCCAGCTTTTTTTTTTTTTTTTTTTTTTTTTATATATATTTTTATTTATTTTTACTTTTGACAGAGAGAGAGAGATACAGAGACAGAGACAGAGAGAGAACTGAACTGGGGGAGCTCCCAGTTCAGCACATGGGTCCGCACGGGCCGGGGCCGGTATTCGATCCCCGGTCCCCGGCACTGCAAAGTGAGCACTTAACCCACTGAGCCATCCCAGCTTCCCCTTTTTTAAAATATATTTTTATCCAGCTTATTTTTTTATGGTTGTAATTTGGTACAACTTTTATATACTTTCCAGTTCTTTTCAATACATTGCTTCATTCTCACCACATCTCATTATCAGTCCTTTTTATTCAAACGAAGAAACTGAGGCAACAACAGATGGATCCCTCATCAAATTGGCATATGAAAAGAGAATTCACAGGCTCACCTAACTGTGAAAGTCACAGATGGTAGCAGCTTCAGGTATGGATAGATCCAGAGGGCCAGACAGTGCAAGCTGGACTCTCATCTCTTGGTCCATTTCTTCTGTGTTTCATTCTTATTTAGGCTTTCCCCACATGGTGGCCCACAGCAGATAAAGCCCTACATCCCATCACAGCATGGTAGAAAAAGAGCACTTCTTTTCCAGTATTTCTACTAAACACCCCAAAACCGACTCTCACTGGACTGCCTTGGGTCACATGACCATCTCTGAGCCAATCACTGTGGTCAGGCCTGAGCAGTGCTCTTGACCAGGCAGATCTGAGTCCCTCCCTTGCTTCTTCCTGGAGCCCAAAGCTAGGGGTCAGCCCCACCAGAATCCAAGAGAGCAGGGAAGGGAACTTCCTCCGAGAAAACCTGGAGTGTTGTTTCCCGAAGAAAGAAGAGTTGCTAGGTGGACTGAACTACAAACATCAACTACAGTCATATGGTGACTTTGAGCAAGCCACACCAGGAGCCCAGCTTCCCAATTCCGATTTCACTCTGCACCACAACTACCCCAGCTCTTTCTGTTGCCTAGCAACTCACTTTTAAGAAATCACAAAATGTAAACACAGACTAAAGGAGAAGTCATCAGAGCAGAATCATGGACGAAGGGGAGAGGTGCAAGAAGCCCGGGGAAATCATTCACCTTTTGGACTGTTTCCCTATTCACCGTGTCAAAAAGTTTTTAAACCTGAAGAATTACATTCCAAAGGGCTGAAATAATTTGCAGATGTGATGAAGAAACGCTGTCAGTAATGTTTGAGAAATCATGGAGAGGGGAATGGCTGGAAGAATCAGAGTTCAGCAAACATACAGCTTTGAAAAGCTGAATCCTGGGGGGAAGCCGGGATGGCTCAACAGGTTGGTCACTCACTTTGCAGCCCTAGGGTCCGAGGATCGAATCCCGGCCCCTGCCTGTGTGAACCCATATGCTGAACTGGGGTGTGTGTTCCCATGCAGGAGGCCCCCAGTCAGCTCTTGCCCCCACCCCAGTTTGGCCGCTGGCTCGAGGGGCATGCCTCCCATGCAGGAGGCCCCCAGCCCAGTTCCTGCCCTGTGCGGCCCCTGCCCACCTGTGCAGAAGGAAACCATGTCAAAAACTGATGATGTTCAACTATGGAGACTGCTCTGGGCCCTCTCCCTTCTCTCTGTCTCTGTCAAAAACAATAAAATAAATCTTAAAAAGAAAAAAGAAAGAAAGAAAAGTTGAATCACCAAGCCTGCAGATGGATTGGTTGGACCCTCAATCTTTTTTTTTTTTTTTATCTATTTATTTATTTATTTTGACAGAGAAAAAGAGAGAGAGAGAGAGATACAGAGACAGAGAGAGAACTGAACTGGGGGAGCTCCCAGTCAGCATATGGTTCCTCACGGGCCGGGGCCAGGATTTGATCCTTGGTCCCCAGCGCTGCAAAGTGAGCACTTAACCCACTGAGCCATCCCGGCTTCCCCTGGACCCTCAATCTTATTCCTCCCGCCTCCTCTCCATCTTTCCTTTTTTCTTTTTTTATTGACAGTTTTGAGGTAGAATTTACATGCCATAAAATTCACCCCTTTTAAGTGTACAATTCTATGAGTTTTAGTAACTCTCTAATACAATGCCGCTTTTTCATCATCCCAGTAAGACCCCTCACCTACTTATTTACAGAACTCCAATTTTCATTCTTTTAATCCCCATTCCCACTGCCAGCCAGCCCCAGGCAACCATACATCTGCTTTCAGCCTTTAAAAGTTATCTTTTTCAGACATTTCTTTAGATGCAAAGATTTTCACTGTTTTTAAAGACTTTTTTATTTTAATTGTTTTTGACAGAGAGAGAGAGAGAGAGAGAGAGAGAGATACAGAGACAGAGAGAAGGGGGAGGGCCCAGAACAGTCTCCATAGTTGCACATCATTGGTTTTTCCACATAGTTTCATTCCACAGGTGGGCGTGGGGCTGCACCAGGCAGAAACTGGGTCGGGGTCTCACCCGGTGAGAACTGAACTGGGGGCACTCCCCAGCTCAGCATATGGGTCCACACGGGCCGGGGTCAGGACTCGATCCTCGGTCCCCAGGGCTGCAAAGTGAGCGCTTAACCCACTGAGCCATCCCGGCTTCCCCTATGTATTTTTTTTTTTTTTTTTTTTTTTTTTTTTTTTCACATTTATAGAGAGAAATTATCTTTTTGTCTTCAGTGCATATTTATTTCTATTTTACTTTTTGACAGATAGAGACAGAGACAGAGACAGTTAGAGAACCGAACTGTGGGAACTCCCCAGTTCAGCACGTGGGTCCCGCCTGGGCCGGAGCCGGGACTCGATCCTCGGTCCTCATGGCCCCAAAGCGAGCGCTCAACCCGCTGAGCCGTCCCGGCTTTCCCCTCCCTATGTATTTTTTAAACTCACAATATTTTGGCCTATAATATTTTAAACATCATTTAGATCACGTTGTGTATATTTACATTGCACTTTAGATGCACTGTGTGTCCCCTTCTCTGGGTAGTACTACCTACATTTTTCTTGTGTCAAGTGTCTCTCACCCACCTTCAATCCTTATAGAGTGATTCCAGGAGGACCTGTGACTCAAGAGTGGCCAATCATTTCATTTTTTGTTAAAGCCATGGGAAGGCAAGGGGTGTGTGTGTGTGTGTGTGTGTGTGTGTGTGTGTGTGTGTGTGTTATCATCTGCAATCAAGAGTTCTACCTAATACTGTGCTATTTCCAACCTGTTTTTTAAATCTGCAAATATATTTTGGGGACAACTTCCTGCCTCGGTACATAGAAATGAACCATATTTCTTTAAATGATTATATGGCCGTTCTGTACACTTGTATCCTACTTCATTTAAACAATTTCCTTGTGCCATTTCTCTTGACCATGATCCTAAGGTGTAGAGACCAGTGCTTTTTCAAACCTCTGGTCTCAATCCACTACTAGGTCATAAAATTAATTTTCTGGGTTATCATAAATATTTTATTTATAATCATTCTAGTCCAGACCAAACTAGAATAGAAAATGGAACAAAATAGAAAACTCAGAATGCACTAAATGACATATATTGAAACCAATACTTTTATTTCGGTATATGTATACATACATTTGTACTGGGTCACAGTATACAATTTATATTTTACCATGGATCATTGACCAAAAGGTTGAAAAACACAGCTACTGACTGTCCTATTGTTACCTAACGTTTTAGATGGGTTCATTGTCTTTCATAAACCAAGAACTGGACTTTCAGAGGACCAGGTATATTTCATTCTTGTTTTATTGGTGATAAAATGCTCTTTCCATCTTCAAAACAACAAAAACAAAAGGGTTTGATTCAGTCTTAGTAAACATTAAGAGAAACTGGGGGCCATCTTGGGTTTTTTTGTTAACACCAAGTACTTTGAATTTTTGGTGAAATAAAGGAAAGAGGGTTGGAATCCTTTTTCATTCTGATGGCTTCTTCACTTACAGAATAGGGAAGACCAGACACGGGGTTGAGGGTCTTATTTGAGATTACAGAGGCTCTGGCTTTTCTAATGTTCTATAAGAATGAAAACTTCCAATTTACTTTTGAGTTCTTAATTAGCCATTTCATTTTTTAGAAGTCCTTATGGGACGGCCCTTTAATATTAAATAAGAACTTTCTATTTCTAGAAGCACGCAAAAGATTGCTTTGTTCTTTAATCTAGAGCAGGGATCTTCAAACTGTTATATAAAGAGCCAGATGATATTTTAGGTTTTGTGGGCCCTCTGCCTCAATAACTCAACTCTGCCATTGTAGGCCCGAATCAGCCATAAACCAAACATAAATAGGTAATTTACCATGGCTCAGAATTCAAAGGTACAAAGAAAAATATTTCTCTAATCTCACCTTTGAACCAGTTTTCTGTGCCAGAACCCAGCAATGGGGTCCCTATAGATTCCATGAATATACACAAAGAATATAGAGGTGTATTTTTTTTCTTACAAATCCATACTCTTCTAAACTTTGCTCTCTTCACTTAATCTTGGAAGTCATCGTAGAACAAGACATAGAAAGCTGTCTCATTATTTTGCAACTTTTAGCATTCCCTTGCTAAAGGCGTTGGCAAACGAAGGACCATGGGCCAAACCTGGCGATCACCTATTTTTCATAAAGTTTTATTGGAACAAAGCCACGCCCATTTGCTTATGTATTGTGTATGACGGCTTTTGAGCTACAACTGCAGAGTTGAGAAGTTGCACCAGGGGTCTCTTGACCTGCAAAGCCTAAAATGTTTACTAACTAGCCCCTTACAGAAAAAGCTTGCTGATTCCTAGTATAGCTGTTCTATAGTTTGTTTGCCCACCACTTGATGATAAACACTTACTTAGTGTGTTCCCACACTTCTATGATTACAAATAATATCGCAGTGCATAACCTGCCTCTGTGAAATTTTCCATGCACATTTCTCACACATAGGGTAAATCCTAGAAGTGGAATTGCTGGGTCAAAAGGTATGTACATTTGTAATTTTGATAGAAATTGCCAAATCATCTCCAAAGAGATTATATCAATTTACATATGCTCCCACCAGCAATAAATGAGAGCAATAAATTTCCCAGCACACTTGCTGACTAAGTGTGTTATCAGACTTTCTGATCTTTATCAAACTGACAGGTTAAAAATGGCATGTCAGCGTAATTTTAATTTTCATTTCTCTCATTGTGAGCGTTGAGTTTCCTAGGGCTGCAATGACAAATTACCACAAACTTGGCGGATTTAAACAACAGAAATGCATTCTTTCACAGAGACTGAGACCAAAATCCAGGTGTTGGTAAGGCGGCACTCCCCTCGAAGGCTCCATGAAAGAAGGCGTTCTTGCCACTTCTAGCTTCTGATGGGTGCTGGCAGTCCTATTGTTCCTTAGCTTACAGGTGCATCACTCCACTCTTTGCCTCCATCTCTACATGGCCTTTCCTGTGTGTCTGTGCCTCTATGTCCAGATTTCTCTCTTCTTCTAAACACATCGGCCATATTGTATTTAGGGCCCACCCTAACCCAGTATGACCTCATTTTAACTTGGTTATGTCTGTAAAGACCGTATTTCCAAATAAAGTCACATTCACAGGTTCTGGGTAGACTAGAATTTTTAAAGAACACTATTCAACCCAGTAAAGTAGAGGATTTAGAATCTGTTCACATTTACCATTGCAAATGAACCATGTTGATCAGACCTATCACGATTTAGATATCATGAGCCCACCTGATAGTTGGAAGTCTTCAATCCCTCATGATTACTTTCTTTCCTATCCCAACAACAACTCAAACAAAATGGGGGATACCAGCAAGTTTGATTCCAAGCACAATGTGTAGCCTGATGTCACCCACAACTGAGTTTCCTCCAATAGAAACCAAGTTTGGACTAAACCAATATTTGATCAATTGAACTGAAATGTGAGGGAAAGAAGTTCCTTTTAAAACAACAGCTAACATTATTATTATTTACTATTACATTAGTGTTATATAACATGTATAGATGTTTACTAAGAGCCAGGCACTTTTCTAAGCCCTTTACATGTATTAATTCAGCTATCCCTTTACAAATAAATTACAAGGATATCCAATTAGAAAGTGGCAGAAGCAGGATTTGGATCCAGATGCTTGGACTCCAGTCCACTCTGCTGAACTTCTTGAATAAACCTAAAAGGGAGGAAGGAAGTTTTCAATCTTAGAACTAAATGTTGTTTTGTTGTTGTTGTTGTTGTTTGCTTGTTTATTTCTCTTCTTCTCTGTTAATTTAAAAATATGAGACATCAAATACAATATATTACACAGCCTATGATTTTGAACAGTTTCTTCCTATAAAGGACATCTAGGCTGGTTATCACCCTGACCTTTTTATCTTTTGTTTCTATGTTCCACTTCCTCAACCCTCTTCCTTTACCCTAAGTTGCTAATTTCAGATCAGGAAGATTAAGAAGCATAAATAACTTTTCTGTGAATTATTCTACCAAAAGTTCACGCTGATCAGATCCTGCTTGTCGGTGGTAAAGCCAAAACAAACCAACACAAAACCCAAGTCAGGGTTTCTTGACACAAAGATGGGTGAGAAAGTTAGGCCCAGTTCCTGCGACACTCTAATCCACTCCCCAACTCACTACATACAGTGCATTACAAAAAAATGTGGGACCTCCAAGCATCAGAAGTTGAATAATGTACTTATGCATTACAAGAGAGCTTCCAGCTTGAAAATACATCACAAACCCATAATTGTATTTTCCTTTTAGCATACAATGAACAGCAATACATTTTCAACATTTATACATGTTCCTTAATTGAACGTGGTTGACCAGTTTAAACAGACCAGTTTAATACAGAGACCACTTTTTTTTTTTAACATTTAATTATCTTTTGAGGACCTGCTATATACTGGAAGGAGGAAGAAAGGGAGCAAGACCGCTTTTTAAAATCCTTTTCTTATAAATGGATTCAATTAAATAAATGTGCTCCAAGTTGGAAACGTAACTCCTGAAAATTAAAAGCCGTCATGTAGGCTGCTGTGACTCTGCCATTTACTTTGAGCAAGTTACTTAACTTCTCTGTTCCTCAGGTCCTCATCAGTAAGTGGGAAAAATAATACCTCTCTCAGAGATACATGTTATATTATATATTATATAAATATTATATATTACATGGAAAGCACATGCTAATATATATTTAGTACTATATAATATATAAATATGTATATAAAGCATGTAATACCCGGCATATAGCAATGGTTCAATTAATGTTCATTATTATGTTAATATAGCAATTATAATAATTTATGTTATTATTATTAATTATTAGTACAGTAGGAGCTCTCATCACAGGACATGGTGCTGTAATCTTCCTAATTGTCCCACCCTGTTAGAAACAGACCATCAATCACACCGAGGAGTGACCTTGTCCCAACCATGATTGTTACATGGACACTTTACCTCACATACATATTTTTATCTGAAGAAAAAAGTTTTCTGGACAGAAGGCTTCTATGCAGCTGTGTTAAGTACTTGTAGCTGGGATGACTCCATGTTTGGACTTGCTGCCTGTCAGCTAGTTAAAAGCGTTCACACACAAGAACCTCTACAAGGCATGTAGCTGAGGAACAATAAAGAGAAAGGAACTGAGTTAATGCCATTCTATGCATTTGGTTTCACATTCTATGCATTTTTCTTCTGCTCCTTCAATTATAGAAACACACCTAGGGTCAGCCTGGGGGATGGGAAAGTCAGAGCCCACTGAGTCATAATGTCAACAGAGCCCAATATTAAGAAGAAAGCTGTGAAGTTTAATGCTTATGGGCACCATTCTTGGTATTAAGAGATAGGCTAGGGGAAAGCCGGGACGGCTCGGCGGGTTGAGCGCTCGCTTTGAGGCCATGAGGACCGAGGATCGAATCCCGGCTCCGGCCCAGGCAGGACCCACGTGCTGAACTGGGGAGTTCCCACAGTTTGGTTCTCTAACTGTCTCTGTCTCTGTCTCTCTCTCTATCTGTCAAAAAGTAAAATAGAAATGACTATGCACTGAAGACAAAAAGATAAAAAAAAAAAAAAAAAAAAAAAAAAAAAAAAAAAAAAAAAAAAAAAAAAAAAAAAAAAAAAAAAAAAAAAAAAAAAGAGATAGGCTAAAGGCTTGGCTCCACATCTCATCTGCTGTGGGACCTTTGATAAGTTGCTTAACCCCTCTGAATGTGAGCTTGCTCTTGGATCGGAGGGAGATTTGCAAGTGAAATATTTATTGGGGAGGCCTCTTGAAAACAACACCTCTGAAGGGCTGAGGGAAGCAGGATTGGGAAGAGTGAGAAACTGAACTATTGCAATTACAATGAAGACCTCAGCCAAACACAAGTGGAGCTCTAAGGAGGGAATGGCCCTCAAAGATGTTTCAATTGTATCCGTGCATCAACCAGGCAATGGATAAGGCAGTGGGTTCTTAATTCAAGGAAGGGGACCAATTTTGCCCCCAGGGAACACTTGGCAATGTCTGGAGATATTTTTTATTGTTGCAACTGGAGGACAAGGTGCAACTGGCATCTAGTGGGTAGAGGCCAGAGATGCCACTAAACATCCTACTGCGCACAGGACAGCCCCTTACTACAAAGTAGTATAATTCCATAATGTCAAAGGTGCTGAGGTTTCTGAAGGATAAAGGTTGTCCTTGGAGAGGGCTTGTAATCTTGGACAAGGTAGCTTCTTTCAGCTAAAGGCAATGTCCGTAGAGGGACTCATCAGAAATATGTCATCATCAGTGAACACTACCCAGCAGCTAAGTGAGTAAGTAACTGGGTCCTGAAGGGGGGATGTGGACCACACATCATAGCGTCCACTACATCCTCTTTTTTAAAATATTTTTATTTATTTATTTATTTGACAGCGGAGAGAGAGAGAGAGAGAGATACAGAGACAGAGAGAGAACCGAACTAGGGGAGCTCCCAGTTCAGCACATGGTTCCACACGGGCCGGGGCCGGGACTCAATCCCCGGTCCCCGGCGCTGCAAAGTGAGCGCTTAACCCACTGAGCCATCTCGGCCTCCCCAACATCCTCTTAAAAGATCAAATTTAAGGAGATCCAAGATGGCGGCATGAGAGGAGCAGGCCGATAACTGCCTGGGAAGGGCCTTGTGAACAGAGGGGAATCCACAGGGGAAACCCTGAGAAGAAACCTCAACTAAGAGAACCACACAACACGGAACAACACACAAAGGTTAGAGAAAAAGGGGAGAGCGGGAGAGGAAAAGGGAAGCAGCAGTTCGGGGACAGAGACTGGGAGCGCGGCCCGGGGCTGGCAGAAACAAAGGGGGGTTGGGGGACTACGGTCAAAGTGGAGCTGGATCGAGGGCGGGCTGGAAGCCGGGACCTAGGGAGCGTGGAAGCCCCACAAGACTGTGGGCAATTTAACATCCGAACTCAAGGGACAGCACGCAGTGCCCTAATCAGATCACAGAGCCTAAAGTGGAACAGGGACTGTGGAGCAGGGCGGCGGCACTTCCCGGCGGGCGGGTTGAGAGCAGGGCACCAGCCCACAGCAGCTCAGCACCCCTGATTTACGGAGGAGACTGACTGTGAGGGGGCGCCTTCTGAGGGCAGGGCTCTTGGAGTGAGGGCTGGGGCTTGAGTGGGCACAGCTGCATGGGACGTGCTTGGAGTGACTCCGGCGGTCTCAGCGGAGCCAGGAGCGTGGAGCGGCTGCCGCCTGAGCTACCGCCTCTGCACGTAGGGCTTTCGGCGCCCCACCCACCGGGCCTTGGCGGTGCCGCTGCCAGCTTGCCAGCGTGCAACTGGGCTTTTGGTGCCCCGCCCACCGGGCTGCAGCAGCACCGCTACTTGCTTGCCAGCGCGCAATTGGGCTTTCGGTGCCCCGCTCACCAGGCCGCTGCGGTGACTCTGCCTGTGCGGAAGTGCGCGGCTGGGCTTTCGGTGCCCCGCCCACTGGGCCGCTGCGCATCACTGCGTGCGCGCACCCGGCTTTCGGTGCCCCGCCCACCGGGCGGCCCCGCAGCACCTCTGCCTGTGCCCGGGACCGGCTTTTGGTGCCCCGCCCACCGGGCCGCTGCAGCGCGGCTACCTGCTCGCGAGCGCGCAGCTGGGCTTTGGGCGTCCCGCCCACCGGGCCTCTGGGGCGTGGCGGACCGCGCGCACAACTGGGCTGCCTGCCGGGTCTCCGCAGTGTCATTGCCTGTGCGTGGGACTGCGTGGCAGACCAGGGCCTCTGCCAAGCCCCAGCCCATCCAAGTGCTGCCCTGCGGGCGTGCCTTACAGATACAATTGAAGGAGGGGCAGCCAGGAGGAGGAAAGACCAGAGCTCCTGCGCCCCGCCCCCACTGAACCACCAGCCCCCCTGCTAAAAGAGAAATCGGCTATTGTCTCAGGCCCGCCCTAGCTCCCACTCACATGCCTCCACCCCTGGCCACACCTTTACTACCCTGCTATCTCACAGCTAAGACAGCAACCTGAAGTGCCCCAGGACACAGAAGCTGTCTGCTTCCCCCAACCCTCTCCCAAAATCTCCTTCTCCCACAACTGAGTCCAAAAGAAAAAATAAAGAGAAGCCTATCTGATAGGCAAAACCCCAGAGGGAAAACAGACTCATGCCTAAAGCAAAAAGAACCACATTAAACACAATGCACACCTCAGAATCCAAAGCCCCTCCAGAAGATCAGGGGCAGTCTTTAGTAAAGGACCTTGCACACTTGGAATCAAACCTAAGTGAAACAGAATTCAGGTCTGCATTAATCAAGACACTCAGAGAGCTCACTCAATGCTGGCAAAGTACCCAGACACAGTTAAATGACCTCAACAAGAAATTCAATGAGCAAAATGAGTACTTTACCAACAAAATTGAGAAGCTAGAGCAGAACCAAAAGGAACTCCTTGAAATGAAAGGCATCATGGGAGAGCTGAAAAAAGAACTGACCAGCATAGG
>PVKE010028274.1:0-21034 GCA_004027555.1 Craseonycteris thonglongyai | reverse complement strand
CATTCATTCTAGGCACACTTATGAAAATTGGCCCTGATCTAGGCCTTGCCTTGTGCTAGCTAACACAGCTTACAGCAAGGGTAATATTAAGGTTAAATGCTAGGTGACAGATTTCCTCTTATGTGTAAACCATGACCTATTCAACTATGATCTGCCTGGAGTGCTATGTTGAAAAGGATTGTAATGGTTATGGTTCATCTTAGTGGAAAAGAACATTGTGATCAGTGATTAGTTAGTGATGTCTGCTGTGGTCACAGGGCTGAAGATGTCAGCATTTGGACTGTGTTATAGACTAGCTGACTCTGGGGTTAAATGTTTATATTCATTCATTCAACAAATATTTATTGGTTATATACTGTGTGGCCCCTTGTTAAATACAAAGTCGGTACAAAGATGACAAAGGCACAATGCCTACTCTCTAGTTAGGAAGATAGATAAGTAAATAGGTAATTTTTAAAACAAGTGATAATTACATCAATAGAGATACTCACAAGTTATCATTATAAGAACATAAAGGAATAGAACATTAATAGAATTTTCCAGGTATGTTAATATGAATAGAGTCATGAAATGATTGAAATTATAGAGTTCATATAAGGAAAAGAGAAGAATTAGGACAGGAAATATTTACTTTATAAATTTACCTGCACAAAGTGCAGAAGGCATAGACAATAAACACTGAGTTGTCACCATCTTCACTATCCAAGCCTCTCTAGATTGGGGGTTATTTATAGTTTACGTCTAAGGCAGACTGGTGACCTTTGCTAAGCCTCCAGTTCTCACACAAGTACAATTGGTCCGTGCATTCCGAAGGCCTTTGTGGATTCTGGGGGAGATGGTGCTGTCATCATGCTGTTGTGCACACATCTAGGATGGACTGTTTGTCAGTTGTGGGCAGTGGGGGAGAGAGAACTGGGGAGCAAAGGAAAAAGCTTAATATTAATAAAAGTACTTTAATTCTCAACTCCCTTAAAAAGAAAAATATAGACATGAAAAAAGAAATCACTAAATCTTTCCAGTCCTTAAGCTAGTGCCTTGGAAAGCAAAATTGCTTTCAAAACAAACAAACAAAAACAGCATTGCTTTTTTTCCCACCTAGCAGTTATTTCCACCAAATGAATGGAGAAAAGCTCATGCTCTCTTCAGTAAGGCCAAATGGGACTCCATTCAGTTGTCCCTCTTTTTCCCACTCTGGATATGGAGAGTAGACAGGAGTTCTAACTCTCTGCTTTCCCCGGCACATCCAGGCTGAACAGTGGGCCCCATGAACCATCTATTCTAAGTTTAACCTCCAGTTGAAGGCAGAAGCATGAGGAAACTGAAACCCAGAGAGGTCAAATGATTTGCCCCAAATCATTCACTCATTCCACAAACATTTGTTGAGCATCACTCTGCGCTGACTTCTATATGCTATCTGTAAGACCACACTAAGGAGGCAAATTCCACACTGGAATATGATCTTAATTCCCAAATTAGGACCTTTCCCACTGCCCCTGTCTCCCCTGGTAGTCCCATCTGTGTGTGTTCAAGGCACCCAGGATTTGATTCCAGGAAACCTGGGCTTCCAGGACTGCAGTGCAGAGTTGAGGAGTGAGTCTCAGTCCCAGATGAAGGAGGCTCTGACATTGCTTAAATAATGAGAGAACATGTAACCATGTGTTAAAGGAAGACTCTCCTAGTTCTGGAAGGGAGTGAAGAGTGAGCCCAGGAGTAGAGGGACCTACTGCATTGCAGAACCCAATGTGGGAGCAGAACCTCAGGGGGATAGCTTGCATGGGACCCCTAAGGGGGTTGTGCCCTGGGTTCCAGGATCCCAGCCTCCGTAAGCCTGCCCTGAGCTGGCTTGTCATGGAAGTCATGGCTGCCCCCTATCCTTTAAGGACCATAAGAGCTCAAACCTAAGAACAGAAAGCCCTCCCCAAAAGTTGAACTCCATGACTCTTGTAGTACCCTGTCCGAGAGGGTCAGGAGAAAGAACCACAGCAATAACCAGAATTACACTTTTAACAATCGCTGGAGAGTGAGAGCTTGGGAGTTAATTTACTTTGATTTTTAAAAATGAAATAATCTATTGTCTTGGTCTGAAAGTTTTGATAGAACTAAATCCACAGGCACTACATTTATTTCTAGAACAAAACTATTATTTAGACCGGTGTTCTTTGTAGGCTGACGCCAACTAGTAGGTCATGAAATCAATTTAGTGAGTTCAATTCTTCATTAAATAGACTAGAAAAGAAAATGTCCAAGTGCAGTTTCAGGATTTTTTTTTTCCAGTTACAGATCAGTTTGTGTGCACAAGGTAGCAATGTAAATATTTCATACTCCCAGTCATGGTCAAAAAGTTTAAGCATTGAATTAGACCACATTACTATGAGTGAATAATTCCCCATCCACCATTTAGTGATATTTTATCTCCTATTTCTGTAGAAGAAAATATATAGGTTCTTAACCTTTCATCCTTAAAAGAAGTATTCAGGACATTACAAGCTATTTTCAGTAATAATTACCACTTATAAAACATACCCTGGACAAGTGGTATATGGAAATCATCATCTCCATTTTCAAGTTAAGGTCACTCATATATATCTACTAAGCTGAGGAGCTGGATTTTAAATCCAGGTTATTCTGACTCCAAAACAATGCCTTTTTCAATCTACTACACTGCATATCCCACCCTTTAAAAATCCATAAAGCTTATTGAAAACAATATAAATGCCTACAATAAGGCTGCCCCGTCGAACAGAAAAGAACAGGTTTTGATAATGTTTTGTAATGTTGGCTAATCCATCTGAAAAGTCAAGTAGTAAGAGGACATGTGTGAAATATGGGATAAAACATATAGCAAAGTAAAAACCTATGTGGTATCAAGGTCAAGCAAGACTGTTTCGGTGCCTTTTCCTCAGATCTGTCAGAGTCAAGTCACCCCATTACCACAACAGGCCAGTTAGAGTTGGCTTAAGTGTGCCTTGCTGGTGTTTTTCCGGAAATTTCCATAGGCACAAGAGCCTATGTTCTGTCACCTCCTGCTTCTTCCTGTCCTGTTGCTGTTCTCTCCCCTGACCTCCCTCCATTCCTCATTTTCTTTGTATGTACCGTAAGTACAGGTCAGAGCTCTTTCCTTTTCCCCTGAGCACCTGTCCCTCTTATCTCTGAACATGTTCTTATCAATTTATCAGGTTTCTCTCTTCTAGCAAGAAAAGAACAGCTAAGAGTCAAATGTATGCCCAATCAGTACACATTGTTATGAGCATATGCACCTCAGGCTCCATTTTATATCCTTATCATTGTTTTTATTTTTATTTTTTCTCCTACTGCAATGTTATGTCTTCTAGTTATGATTTTTATTTCTCTATAAGCTATTTCTGGAAAAAGAAATGGATAGAAAAAAATTTTTTTTAACTTCTAAACAGAAGTAATTTTATGTCCTAGATTTTCTACGTTAATACTGTTTTTCTTCCTGCGCTTGAAAACAGACTTGGTGGAATACGTCTCTGGCATGGAAAATTACTGAGTCACCTCGGCTACCTACAATCATGGATCCATTAGGAGCCTGTTTTATTTTGACAACTTTGCTTTTTTTTTCTTTGGATCCAGAAACAATTACACCCAAGAATTGTTCAGCAATTAAATACACACTCCCAATCTGAGAGCTAACATCACTGATTAATTCCAAAACAACCTTACTCTCAGGTTTTATTTTTTAAACAATGTACCTTCAAAACTCCACCAATAAGATCCCTTTGCATAGTATTTTTGTCCTCAGCTTTGAGGACAATGTTTATAAAGGAAGAAGTTATCTGCAGTTTATGTCAAACCCCCAGGAGTACGTTCCGCAGAGTTTATTGACTGTAGACCCACAGTCCTCACTGGGGGAAAATGGGCAGACTGTCAGCCTCTTGTAGATGTATCTTCTATACAAACTACCCCAAGCTGCTCCACGGTATTGCAGTCTTGCTCACACAGGCCTAAGACAATCTAGTAAGTAACTTATGTGAACTGCATTCCTGCTGAGATAGAAAATGGTGTTTACACTTATATTTCTAAGCAAGGGAATCTTTCATAAAAGTAAAACATTACAGTAAAAGTCAATATATAAAATGGAGCTGATGGGAGTGAAATGAGAGAGATGAGGGGAGTGAATAGTGAGGCAAAGAAAGCATAGCTGTGACTAGATTATTCCATTCATTCATTCAGCATTTATTCCCACTTCGAGATTCTCCTTCCAGAATCTTTCAGTGTTTAGTCAATATTCCCATATAATGTGAAAGGACCTTATGAAGGTCTTATTGTGCTAGCCTACTCTTGATGTGGGCCTAGGAAACCAATTCAAAGCCATGGACAGTTACATATGTCTCATATTATACTGGGACATTACATTTACAATTCATATATAAACTTATCATGACAATTTCTGGCAGATACAAGTATAGATCTTGTACTAACAAAATTCAGTGAATTATGACATTTTGCAACCAAAGACTTAAATTCATTGAAAAAGATGCACCTTTTTCCATTAACATAAAACTATACTCAGTTGGTACACCTCCCCAGATTTGCTTGTACTGACTCCTGGGTCCCAGCTGCTTGCTCCAGGAACAGCCACAGTTGCCACATCACCACCCAACACTGCCTCCTGCCTAGCCTCCCTGGCCAAGGAGAGCTGGGCTTCAGCATGGCCACAGCCCCAGCACAGAGGGTGAGCCTCAGTCCCCAGAGGCTTCAGCTGCCGGTAGCTGCCCACAGGAGCTGAGTAACACACGTACAAACATGGGAGGGGTTGCCTCATGTTTGATTCTTTCACAGTGAAAGTCAGCAGATGAATGGAGCTGACAGTGGTTATTCAGAGAGCAATGGTTCCATACGGTCTCCCCAGAATGTCCTGGGAACAACTGCTTTCTTTCTTGTGAGCCTGGGGCTGAGACTGAGACCAACTTGAATCATACCATCTTTTATTTTTTTTCCCTCTCTACCTGCTTCACAGTCCTTTCCATGCCGTGGGACTGCCTGGGAAGTGTCCCACTCATACAGTAAGGTGGCACTGTGGTTTGGAGAACCTGGGCCAAGGCTGGCATGACTGGGCTAATAGCCCCCCTAAATCAGTCTGCATTTTAAAATATACATAGGGGAAGCCGGGATGGCTCAGTGGGTTAAGTGCTCACTTTGCAGCCTGGGGACCGAGGATCGAATCCCAGCCCTGGCCCATGTGGACCCATATGCTGAACTGGGGAGTGCCCCCAGTTTGGTTCTCACCAGGGTGAGACCCCAGCCCAGTTCCTGCCCTGTGCAGCCCCGTACCCACCTGTGGAATGAAACTACGTAGAAAAACCAATGATGTGCAACTATGGAGACTGCTCTGGGCCCTCCCCCTTCTCTTTGTTTCTGTCTCTGTATCTCTCTCTCTCTCTCTCTCTGTCAAAAAAAACAATAAAAATATAAAATAAAATAAATAAAATAAAATAAAATATACATAGAAACACATATGAGATCTTTATGCACTGAAAAGCAATTTGGGTATTTAAGAAAGTGCTTTTGGAAGTGCGTTTAAGGATTCGTTAAGAGAAGGGAAGTTGCACCACATACCATATAGAAAACTTAAAACTCCCGTTTTGGGATCACTTTTCTCTCTAAGTCCCATTCCCCACTCTTGCTGCTCAATTTACCCTCCAGTAGCTTCAGTTTCAAAACCCTTATTCTCTCAGACTTCCTCCCACCAAACTAGAATTCTTCTCTAACTTGCCTTTTCCTTCTCCTGCTATCCCTTTATTATACAAATCTCTCATTCAGATTACCCCCCTTCCCAGCCACCTCCAAGAAAGTCCTGCAGTATATTTAAACAAAAAAAGTATGTCTCAAGAGGGGACAGAGGGCTACGATTGATAAGAATCATAATTCAGGTGTAAACCACTTAACACTACCCTTACTTTTGTTGTTGTTGTTGTTATCCATCCATACCTTCTTACCCCATTGACATTGAGACCAATGGTCTGTGTTGGAAGGAGGGCTGGCAAGGTCTCGGGGAACAGTCTGTGGCCCTGAAACAGTGCACACCCTACTCGCACACACTATCAGTGTCGGGCCAAGCACTCCAGGCAACCCAGCACTCAGAGCTCAGGGGCCCTGTTCAGCGGTGGCGCTCACTTTCAGCTGCTGTCCCTCCCAGCCCAGGTCTCATCACCTGCATGGAGGAATGTCTGGTCTCCTCTACCCCCATCTCACAGGGTCACCTACACCTCAGAGAGGAAGGAAGGGACTGGAGCATCTGATGGGATGGACGTGAAGCAGTCTTGGGGCTCAGAGGACAGACATGGCCCAAAGCAGCTAGCCCCAGACATGCCGAGTCATGCTCAGCCAGGCCAGCAGGCCTGCTGTGAAATACTTTAAGGCAGCCCTTGGGTGGATTTGTTACTCAGCGTAGGATGTGCCCAGCTTGTTATCTGCAGAAAACAGGCAATCTCCTGTTAGACTGTTCCTTTTAAACAATAAGCAATCTTTTTCCTCCCCAAAGTACAGTTTCCCTCTGACTCAACTAAAGATAAAAACATAATATGCTCCTGCCCAGAGAAGGAGGCAGGAGCTGCGCCTGGGGTACTTGGCATATCTCCATTAAAGGACCAGCCACAAAGGGAGAAAACCTTTCAAATCACCTGTGGCCAAAACAGCAGGGCTGCACTCTTGAGTGTTCCCCTCAACAGTCTTTTCTTTCTCAGGTTCCCTTAGTAATGAGATGTAAGTCTCTGAACTGGACATATTACGGTGCAGTCCTGAGCAGATGGTCCTCAGTGGAAGTTTTCTCTTCTGGGCTTTGTGAGTCAGGGCTGGCTCACACATAAACACCATGCAGCAGCCCCAGGGACTGAAGTGCTTTATGGGATATGAGGATCCACCCCCTCTCCTCCCATCTCTGTGGACCCACAATTCCTGAAACCTGAGTCAGTACAGCTTATTTCACAGTGAGAGAGAGCTTTAAATGCAAATTGGCCAGCAGAGGTAAATGCACACGCAAAGACCAAGAAAGGGCTGCATCTTGTCATAAAATTTATGAGAACAGGAACAACCACAACCACGCAGAAAGAGGCAGGGTGGCTGGTTCACACTGGGAGGACTCAGGCTGGACAGAACCATCCCTTGAGTCACATTGCTTCTCACCATTTCCTTAGGGAGACTAAACTAAAGACAGATTTCCAAGCTTGCTGTTTGGTAGAATGTATAGTTCATTGCATCTAAGTAAATTCATACAAATCTGACTCTATAGAACAGAGATAGCCATTTTAGAAAAATTATGTTATTTCCATAAAGTTTGGAGTTTACAATAATCCAGCCGGGGACACCTAAAACTCAATAGGCCCTACCCTCTGAATACAATTAATTGTATTTTGAATAACTGATATATTCAGATATCAAATTTATATAAAACTATATACGAATACATTAAGAATTCTCACTTCTACCCTGTTCACCACTGACCCCATCTGTAACCATTTTATTACTTTCTTATATATTCTTCCACTGTTTCTTTATGCAAATGCAAGTGCAAATAAATATATTTATGTGGTAGTCAGAATAACGTCCCTCCCCCAAAGATGTCCATGCCCTACTCCCCAGAATCTGTGACTATGCTACCTTACATGGCAAAAGAGACTTTGCAGATGTGGTTAAGTGAAGGATCATGAGATGGGGAGATTATTCTGGATTATCCAGGTGAGCCCAATCTGATCACAAAGGTCCTTACAGGAGGGAGACAGGAAGGTCAAAGACAGGAAAAAAGAGAGAGATTCGAAGATACTACATTGCTGGTTTTGAAGATGGAGAATGGGGTTATAAGTCAAGGAAAGCAGGCAGCCTTCAGAAGTTGGAAAAGGCAGGGAAAGGGATCCTCTCCTAGAGCCTCCACAAGGAACGCAGCCCTGCTGATCCATTTTAGACTTCTGACCTGCAGAACTAGCAGAAAATAAGTTGGTATTGCTTTATACCACTTACTCTGTGGTAATTTGTTATTTCCAGAAATAATAGGAAACTAATGCAACTTATTTTTATCCTTTCCTTAAATGAAAGTTAGCACAGCCTATATAGGATGCACACCCTATATGTATAGGTTTTGATAACTTCAGAAGTATAAATGGTAGAAATTTAAAAACAAAATCCTTTGAAAGCTTTATTTGAATTTTTTTACACTTATTTAGGTATGTGGTTTTTAAATAATAAATTTTATTATTTTTTTAAAGATCAATTTTATTGTTTGTGAGATGGTAAGAGAGAGAGAAGGGGGAGGAGTCCAGAGCAGTCTCCATAGTTGTACATCATTAGTTGTGACATAGTTTCGTTCCACACAGGTAGATGTGGAGCCGCAGCGGGCAGGAACTGAACTGGGGCCCCCCACATGGGTGGTGAGAACCTTCACTGCCATCTCGGTGGTTACCAGTTGTGCCACAGTTCAGCACATGGATTTGCATGGGCCAGGGCTGGGATTCAATCCCCAGACCTCACAGTTACAGGCAAGTGCTCAACCTGTTGAGCTATCCCAGCATCCCCAATAAATTTTATTTTAATTTTATTTCAGTATCTCTGACTAAAGATAACAAATACTTACTGAAACAAAAGCATTAAAGTTAAGATTTATAACCCCTAATTCACAAGGCTAAATAAGTGAATAAGAAATGGACACAGTTTTCGATCCTGTTCTTTTTTTAAGTTTATAGCATTTCTACTTCTGACATTATTACAGTTTAAAACTGTAATAAGACTTTTGGGACACAGTGTATATTCTTCAGCACTTTGATTTTTGTCAGTCAGCAACATATCCTAGAGGTCATTCCATATCAAAACACGAAAGCTTTCTAATTCCTCTTGCAGCTGCACACTGCCCAGTCATGTGTATGCCAGTGTCCTATTGATGGATACTTGGTTGTTTCCAATCATAAAGAGTACCACAGTGGGTAATCTTGTACATACATCACTTTGCATGTGTGCAGCTGGGTCTGTAGGGCACGTACGTATAGTGCCAGGGGGCATACTAGACTTAGCAGAGGGATCACTTTGTAAGTTATATGAATGTATAACCACTAGACTGTACACCTGGAACTAATATATTGAATGTCAGCTGTGATTGAAAAATGTTTTTTAAAGACTTCTTTGAAAGGATGTACAATATGTTCACCACAGCAAGGCAATAACCAACTTTTAGAGCAGTGTGCAGACTCACCGGAGTTTTCTAAACAAGTCCAGCAGGGCTGGTACTGTAGTTAGCAGTGTTATAACTTATTCAGATACACCTCTGTAGGGAGCCTGTGCAGAGCCAGAATGGAAAGGTTTCGGGGGGGCTTGATGGCAAAGCCTCGGTCCCCCCTTTCATCTCCCTAGGGGGGAGTGGTAGTTGGGTGATTAGTTATAGAAAAACGTGTATGTGCAGCTTCGCATGAAGGCCAGGTGGCAGGCAGAAGCCTATAGATTTATGGCCCATGATCTACATGTCAAAGCCTTTACTGGAAGGGGCTGTTATCTCCTGTAAAGATCTGTTCACACCGTGCTTTGCTATGCTAATGCCTGACCTTTCCCTGTTCCTTGTAATGGTAAACTTTTGCTATAAGATAAGCAATAAAGCTATTCAGGTCTGCTCCTATTGAGGACAGCCGTCTGGCCATTTGGTCTGTCTATGAATTCCCACAGTTCGAACTCAGGGACTTTGTTCATCCAGGCTGGTTCCTGGCACACCTCAATCCTGAGCATGGAAAAAAAAACTGGCTGAACCACCGAACTATCTCACTTTCAGAAAGAGACAATAGAAGGTTTAGTGTGTGTCAGAACAGTGTCTAAATTAGGAAAATTTTCTCCAGGAGGCGTCACATTTTATTGTTGGGCAATTTCCATTGTTAAAGGGAAAAACTCTGCTCTTCTGTTATCCCTTCTGGAAGATACTAAGTGTCTTCTAAGTTCAAGAAAGAAAAACACAGAGCCTAAGAGTGCCCCTGGTTAGCTTAATCTAACTCAAAGAAAAAAGTACATTTGATTTCAATTTATGAACTAGCATACCAGTATTTATCAAGGTAAAGAAAATCAAATTAATGTGTTGGAACTAGCATTTTTAAAAATTATACTTATATACCCTTGTTCATAGCAGCATTATTCACAATAACCAAAAGGTGAAAGCAACCCAAGCATCCGAGTGAATAAACAAAATATAATATACACACAGTGGAATATTATTCAGCCTTGAAAAGGAAGGAAATTCTGGCACATGATATAACATGGATGAACCTGAAGGACATTATGCCAGATGAGATAAGCCAGACACAAAAGGACAAATACTGTATGATTCTATTTATATAAGGTACCTAGAGTCATCAAATTCATAGAGACAGAAAATAGAATGATGGTTGCCAAGAGCTGGGGGAAGGGAGAAATGGTGATTATTGCTTAGTGGATGTAGAATTTCAGTTGCGGATGATGAAAAATGTTCTAGAGATGAACAGTGGTGATGGTTACACAACAATGTGAATGTATTTAATGCCACAAAACTGTATGCTTGAAAATGGTTAAAATGATGATTTTATTATTATATATTTTATCACAATAAAAAATAATTATAATATGTAAAATGAAATAGAATAGAATAAAATATATGTTATATGAATCTGATCACTGTGCAAAAATTCATTAGGTTCTACACTTATAATCATGTGCTTTTTTTTTTTTTTAAGATTTATTTTTATTGTTTTTGACAGAGAGAGAGAGAGATACAGAGACAGAGAGAAGGGGGAGGGCCCAGAACAGTCTCCATGGTTGCACATCATTGGTTTTTTCCACATAGTTTCATTCCACAGGTGGGCGCAGAGCTGCACAGGGCAGCAACTGGGCTGGAGTCTCACCCCGGTGAGAACTGAACTGGGGACACTCCCCAGTTCAGCACATGGGTCCACACAGGCCGGGGCTGGGATTTGATCCTCGGTACCTGGGGCTGCAAAGTGAGCACTTAACCCACTGAGCCATCCCGGCTTCCCCTGATCATGTGCTTTTATATGTATTTGCTATGCTTCAATCAAGAATTAATTATTACAAACTAGAATAGAAAATGTCAGAATACATTGCTCATAATAAGGGTAACTGTTCTGTGAAACTTCTGTTATAGTTTGATGTGTGTGTGTTCGCACTAAATCATGATGTAAAACGTATTTCCGATTAAAGTTTTTAAAATAGAGAAAACATTATGCTAGGGGCTAGTCTTCATTTCCCATTGTTGTCACTCCTTCTTTTTTAAATTTGATATACTTTTCTTCATTGAAGTGATATAATTTTGACACATTTATTGAAGCAGAAAAATCCTTTCCCTGGGGACTTCACTTCATTAAAATCATTTTTTTTTTCCATCTGACTGCACATGATAACCAGATTTTATATGCTAGATTAAGCAGTAAATTCAAGTACAGACATTCAATAATCATGCTCCATGAACTGTTCATGAAATCATTAGTGTACAAGGGCTGTCCAGAAATAATCCAGCCATAAATGCTTCTAATTTTCATATTACATGGCTGGATACTTTCCAACAGCTCTCGTATAGTGTAATGAGAAATTGTGACATGGGATTTATGCTTCAATCTAAAAAAACTAGAGTTCCCTTAAGTTAGAATGTTTGAATTTAAAATGTCCTGGATAGTTATGGCTTCTAAACTTCTATTCATAGGCATCTTCTCTATGACAACCAAAACACAGGGTTGTGCATCTTATTCTGGAACATTTCCAATAACAGTGAGGTATCCCAGTTTACTGTTGCGTAGCTTTCATTGTAGAAAGTGTGTAAGAGCAATTCTGTGACAGAATTGGGTGGCAAATCACTCTGGATCCTATGAAACATCACTTACTATATAACAAACAGGTTTCTGAACATAATTATTACCTACATTTCAAAGTCATACTTCAAGAGAAATGTGAATTCACTTGTAAGAGTGTACTTTATTATTTTACATGTGGCTGTCTAGTTTTCCCAACACCATTTACTGAAGCAACTGTGCTTTCTCTATTGTATGTTCTTCACTCCTTTGTCATAAATTAATTGATAATATATGCATGGATTTATTCTAGGCTCTCTATTCTGTGCTACTGATCTATATGTTTGTTTTTATGCCAGTGCCATACTCTTTTAACTACTATAACTTTGTAAAATGGCTTGAAGTCAGGGAGCATAATGTCTTCAGCTTTGTTCTTCTTTCTCAAGATTACTTTGGGGTCTTTTGTGGTTCTATACAAATTTTAGGATTATTTGTTTTATTTCTGTGAAAAGTATCATTGTAATTTTGATAGGGATTGCATTGAATCTACAGATTGCTTTGGATAGTATTTTAACATATTAATTCTGTGAGCAGAGAATATTCATTTATTTCTGTCCTCTAATTTTTTTAAATTTCTTTCATCAATGTCTTACAGTTTCAATGTACATGTCTTTCACTTCCTTAATTAAATTTATTCCTAGGTATTTTATTCCTTTGGATGCAATTGTAATAAGACTGTTTTCTTAATTTCTCTTTCTAATAGTTTATTATTAGTGTAAACAAATGTAAAAACTTCTGTATATTGATTTTGTATCCTGCAACTTAACTGAATTCACTTACTAGTCTGAACAGTTTTTTGGTGGAATCTTTAAGGTTTTCTGTATGTAATATCATGTCATCTGCAAATAGAGACAGTTTTACTTCTTTCTTTCCAATTTGAATGCCTTTTTTTTTTCCCTAGCCTAACTGCTCTGGCTAGGACTTCCAATGCTGTGTTGAATAAAACAGGTGAGTGTGGGCATGCTTGTCTCATTCCTAGTCTTAGAGAAAAAGCTTTTAACTTTTCACCATTGAGTATGATGGTAGCTATGGGCTTGTCATATATGACCTTTGTTGTTATTGTTAGTTTTTTAGTAGAATCTTTTTTATTTAAAAAAAAATCCAAAAAACAGAAAAAGTTTTAACAACACACAGAAGGAGTATGCGTAGGGAAAAATGTCTGTCCATCCAACCCTGTCCCCCAGACCATGTGGATTGGACAGCAATAAAGAGTGTGGAATAATGTTCCCCCAAATAAAAATGGTGTATGTGTGTATATTTCAAAGAGAGAAGTATAAGATCATTGATGAATGGAGGGGAAAAGGAATAGACAAGGTCAGTCCTGGGAATACTGCAGGTAGAAGGCCATTTCACCGCATTGGTTGTTAATTACACCACCATAGACACCTTCTTTGCCTATCAGCAGAACAACAATATTACACCATACACAAAAATTAATTCAAGTTGGATTAAAGACTTGAATGTAAGACCTGACATCATAAAACTCCTAGAAGGAAACATAGGCGGTAAGCTTCTTGACATAGTCTTAGCAATGATTTTTTGGATTTGGCACCAAAAGCAAAGGCAGCAAAAGCAAAAATAAACAAGCGGGACTACATCAAACTAAAAATATTCTGCACAGCCAAGGAAACATCAATAAAATGAGAAGACAACCAATGAGCAGGAGAAAATATTTGCAAATCATATATGAGATAAGAGGTTTATATCCAAAATATATCAGGACTTTAAAAATAAAAAATAAATAAATTTAAAAATGGGCAGAGAATCTGAATAGAAATTTTTCCAAAGAAGACATACAGATGGCCAACATGAAAAGATGCTCAATAGCAGTAACCATCAAGGAAATCAAAATCAAAATAACAATGAGATATCAACTCACACCTCTTAGAATAGTTATCAAAAAGACAAAAAAATAACAAGTATTGGCAAGAGAGTGGAGAAAAGGGAACCCTTGTTCACCATTGGTGGGAACATAAATTGGTGCCACCATTATGGAAAATAATATGGAGGTTTCTGGAAAAAAAATAGAAATACAACTATTATATGATACAGCAATTCTACTTCAGAATATTTATCTGAAGAAAATGAAAACATTAACTCAAAAACATAAATTCACCCCCATGTTTATTGCAACATTATTTATAATAGCTAAGATATGAAAGTTGGTCTAAGTATAAAAACTATGGGGGGGGGACTGAAAAAATAACTTCATATTTGACTGAATAACATTTGTCAATTTTTAAAACTATTTTAAAATAGTAAAATTCAGACACAAGGTGGAAGTTTACAATGAAATCAGGATTCTAATGAGTGCTGTGGAATGTGTTGAGAAGGTGGTCTATACCAGGAAGGAGGAACTCAAAGAAAGCTCAGCAGTAAGAGGATGTGGCAAAGAGCAAATGGAAGACTAGGAAAACTGGCATTTGAACAACAGTGGCAGAATTCGATGAAACACAATAGGCTTCATTTCATCAAAGATGGTAGTAAAACTGGTAGAGCAATGACTGTGACCAAGAAAACTGGAGCCCCAACTAATGTTTTGGGTCCAAAAAACCTTGAACATCTACAACTGTCACTATTCTATTTCCAGGGTTGGAAATAGAATATGGAGCATGGTTATTATCTTATACCTGAAAGGTTGGCTCTCTGGCTGAAAGGGAAGAGGCTATTCATTTGACATAAAGCCCCTCACCTTTTGGAGAAAATAAATACTACTCACAGAAAAATGGTGAGTTTAGGCATTTGCAAAATACTAAATGCCCCACGATATCTCAGTGAACAAATAAATGTATTCAAAGTCACTCACAGTCTAAGGGTGGGGAATCTCCCAGTACTGTGATTCCCAATATTCCTAACATTATTTTGTGTTACTCTCACCAAATTTAGATATATTCTTGTTTGCCCATTCTTCTTTTCTTTATTGAGTTCATCTCTCCACAGTTAAATTTTGCCTATGGCTCTTCCTAAATATATCCTTTAGAAATAACTCTAGTCTTTCTGAGCCTATGAAATGTTCATTTCTATGAAATGAACTAACACTATTGCTGAATTATATTTTCATTCACTATTCTCCTGTCATGTATAAACATGAACTACCATTTAATGAAACCTACTCATTTTGTCATTTGGGAAGAATCATGATGGGTTTTTTAGAGGCACTGTTTTAAATATTCAGAAACAGAAGCAACCATCCAAAAGTAAATCAAGTAAATAAAAGAAAGTCTATTCTTTTGCTGTAGAATTGTCTGTACCAAATTACTAATGTTGTACTAAAGAGGCTCAGGACATATTTTATTTATTTGCTTGCATAACATTTACTCACTGTTTTTATTTTATGGTGAGTAAAGGAAAAATGGAATAAGAATAAGACGATCTTTCCATTTTGTCCTAAAACAGAAAACAGGAAGAGTGAGTACTGCCATCTTTTGGTTACACAATATAATAATTTTAAATGTGTGTACCTAATAACAGAAAGAATGCTGTTAGTCATCAAGTAAGTGAATAGAAACACTTACTTATGTGACATGAGTCAATTCTTTAAACTACCTCCATATATCTTTCCTTCCTTTTTTTTTAAGATTTATTTTATTGTTTGACAGAGAGAGAGAAAGAGATAAGGAGGAGGGTCCAGAGCAGTCCCCACAGCCACGCATCATCAGTTTCAATACAGTTTCATTCCACACAGGTGGAAGCGGAGCCAACCAGAGCACAATATAATACCAGAGCAGGAACCAAACCTGTGGCCTCCTGCATAGGAAGCACACCCCAGTTCAGCATATGGGTCTGCACAGACCTTCAGGAATGTAATCACAAAGATTCTGAAATCTAATTCTTCTTTTAATAGTAGACATAGAGAAAAAGTGTTGGTGAGTTGTTTAGATTCTCTTAAAGACTAACAGTTCTAATTATATTTAATAATCCTAACATACTCTGAGCAGACAAAAATAAAGGAGAAATGGAGAAGTTTTTTGCTTAATCATTAAAGCCAATTTTATAATTGCAGGGGCCAAGAACTTGAGCAAAAAGTTAGACTTCCTTTTTTTTTAATGTTAGTTGCATTTGTTATCTTTTATAACTATCATTTCATTTGCTGGAATGTTTGTCTTTTCTTCTCTTAAATAATGTTAGCTATAGGTCAGAAACTATTATTTTTCTTTTTAAAAGATTTATGTCATTGTTTGAGAGAAGGTGAGAGACAGAGAAGTGGGAGGGCACAGAGCAATCTCCACAGCTGCACATCATTAGTTGTGACATAGTTTCATTCCACACAGATGGATGTGGGGCCGCACAGGACAGGAACAGAATGGGAGACCTCCCACATGGAAAGCAAGAACTTTTGCTGCCATTCGGTGGTTACCTGTTGCTCTGTACTTCAGCACATGGGTTTGCACAGGCTGGGGCTAGGACTAGATCCCCAGACCTTGCAGTTGCCAGGCAAGCGCTCTATCTGTTTAGCCATCCTGGCATCCCAGAAACTTTTCTTTTTAAGTAAATGTTCACTTAAACCATATTGGAAACCATATATTTTAATTTAAAAGTACACATTAAAGAGAAGTGAGACAGAGCGTATAAATTAGTTATTTTGAAACAATGAGTTGGTTAAATTTACCCTAAGGGAGGTGTGTTCTAGTTCTTTATTTAAAGAAAGCAGATAAAAGTACCGTACATGGCCTGACAAAAGAAATTTACAACTCTGGAATTTTTCCCCCCAGAATAATTACCTGGGGATAGAAAGGGGACTGTGCAAAAGTGACTTCATTATTTAAGTTTGCTGATCTCAGAAATTATGCAGCACTAGTTGTGAGGCTGAGAGACATCTAGTTATATACCAAGTTTAAATGTTGATAACTCATAAAAAAAACCTTTTTTTTTGAAAGGGGGAGATTCACACTGAAAATTATTTATTTCATACCTCTAGCATGGGTTCGTTGTAAAGAATACCTTTTTTTCAGTTACAGTTGACATTAAATATTATTTTATTTTAATTTTAGGTGTATAGCATAGTGGTTAGATATTTATATAATTTAAGAAGTGATCCCCTGACTAGTCTAGTACCCACCTGGCACTATACATAGTTATTACCATATTGTTGACTGTATTTCCTATGCTTTACTTCACATCCTCATGACTATTTTGTAACTACCAATTTGTATTTTTAATTCCTTCACCTTTTCCACACTGTCCCCCAAACCCCCCATCTATCACCCCAACAAATGTAGTACCCATCTGACACCATATATAGTTACTACAATATTATTGACTATATTCTTTATACTATACTTTACATCCCCATAACTACTTTGCAACAACCAATTTGTACTTCTGAATCCCCTCCACTTTCTTCACTCATACCTCCAACCCTCTCCCATCTGAAAGCCATCAAAATGTTTCCTATATCTATAGGTTTGCTTTTGTTTTGTTTCTTTTGTTCTTTAGATTTCACATATAAGCAAAATCACATTACATCTGTGTTTCTCTGATGTATTCCACTCAGCCCAATAACCTCCAGGTTCATCCATGTTACTCCAGATGGCAAGAACTCATTTCCTTCCATGACCAAGCAATATTTCATTGTATATATGTACTACCTCCCCTTCATCTATTCTTCCATTGACAGACACACAGGCTGCCTCCACATCTTGGCCATTTTAATCAATGCTGCAATGAACATATGGATGCATACATCCCTCAAAGTAGTGTTTTGAGTTTCTTCAGATAAATACCCCAGAATGGAATTACTGCATCCTTCTTTGCATCTTGTTATACCCTTTGTTTTAAAGTCTATTTTGTCTGGTATAAGTATTGCTACCTCGGCTTTTTTGTGTGCTTTTCCACTTCCATGTTCATGAAATATCTTTTTCCATCCCTTAACTTTTCATCTCTGTGTGTCTTTCAATCTGAAGTGAGTCTCTTATATGCAGCATATGTAAGGATTATGTTTTCTTATCCATTCAGCCCTCCTATTTTGATTGAAGCATTTAACCCATTTACATTGGAAATAATTGTTGATAGATATACAGCTATTGCCAATTTAGTCATAATTTTTATCTTTTTTATTTTCATCTTAAATAAGTCCCTCTAATATTCCTAGTAATACTAATTTGATGGTGATGAACTTTTTTTAGCTTTTTCTCCTCTGGGAAGCTCTTTATCTCTTCTTTGATTTTAAATGATAGCCTTACTGGGTAGAGTATTCTTGGTTACAGGTTTCTTTTCATCATATTTAATATTTCATGCCAAACCCTTCTGAACTGCAATGTTTCTGCTGAGAAATTAGCTGACAACTTTGTGGGAACTCCCCTGTAAGTTACTAGTCAACTCTTTTTTGCTGCTTTTAGGATTCTCTCTTTGTCTTTAACCTTTGCCATTTTAATTATGAGGTGTCTTGGTGTGGGCCTGTTTGAGTTGATCTTTAGGAATTTCTTTGCTTCCTGAGCTTGTATGTCTATTTTCTTTACCAGATTAGAAAGTTTTTAGTCATTATTTCTTCAAATAGATTCTCAATTCTTTGCTTCCACTCTTCTTATGGTAGCACTATTATATGAATGTTGTTACATGTGATGTATCCCAGAGGTCTCTTAAACTATCTTTATTTTGAAAGATTCTTTTACCTTTTTGATGTTTTAATTAGGTTTTTTTCTGCTACCTTTTCATCCAACTCACTAATTCAATCCTCTGCTTCCTCTTATCTGTTGGTTGTTCCTTCTAGTGCAGTCTTCATTGTAGTAATTGTATTTTTCACTTCTGACTGGTTCTTTTTTATGGTTTCTGTATTCCTTTTTTCTTTTTCTTTCTTTTTTGTTTTTGGTTTTTATTGTTTTTGCTTGCTATCTCTTTGTTGAAGTTCTCACTAAGTTTCTTAAACATCGTTATAACCATTCCTTTGAATTCTGTATCTGCTAAGTTATTTGTCTTCATTTTGCTTAGTTCATTTTCTGGAGTTTTCCCCTGTTCTTCAGTTTGGGACGTAGTTTTATTTTCTTATTTTGGCTACCTCTCTATGCTTGTCTCTATGTATTAGATAGAAGTGCTATGTTTCCCAGTCTTGGCCAGGTGACCTCATGTAGCAGGTGCCTGAGGGGCCCAGTGGTTCAGTCTCCCTGGTCACCTGCTCTGGGTGCTCCAAGAATGTCCCTCATGTGGGTTGTGTGTGCCCTCCTGTTATATTTGAGCCTTGATTGCTATTGGCATGTCAGTGACTAGGATTCACACTCAGGATGACTGACTGTGGGGGTAGACCACATCCAAAGTTTATAGACTGCTGTGTGGGGGACTTACTCTACTGAATGGGATTCACCATAGTGGACTCTGATTCCTGTTAAGACCATCCTTTTGTGTGCTGCTTGTAGAGCTAATTAGATAGTTCTCTGTTGTGGTCTAAAACCAAATTCTAAATATGTTGGTTTTGTGGCCTCTTAGGAGAGGATCTGGTGCAAGTCCAGGTCACCCACTACCTGTGATCAGCTGGGGACTAACTAGTAGGAGCTACAAGGTGATCCACCTTTGTTCACTGTAAGCTGTACACATGGAGGTGTATGAGAGAGGCCACACTGTGAACCCTGGACATCTGCCACCAGTACTGAGCCAGGGGTAACTTCACAGAAAGCCAGAACACCCCAAGGCCTCTTGCCACCTACCAGCTCCCTCAAGGTTCAACCACTGCTAAAGCCTCAAGTAGTATGCAAATTGGGTGAAGCAGGGTCTAAGGGACTGGGAAGAGTTGTGGTCACCTGGTTAATGTATACTCTGGTTTGATGCCAGTGCTGATCCTGGAGCTTCTCAGCAAAAGTCTCAGAGCACACTGAGGCCAGTCACTGCCTGCCTAGGACTAGTGGACTCTGATAGTTTACCAATAAAGAGTACAATGTGGGCAGGCATTTGTGTGTGTGGGGGGGGGGGGTAGGGAGGGATCCCAGGATTGCTCACCAGAACAATTCAGATTTAGATTTGCCCATGTGGGGGAGAAATCAACGCAGGAAAGATGGCACCCACCCATAGCCTACATAAGAGGAGGACCTCACACAAGGAAAATGGCAATTGTTGTTCATTCCTCACCCAAAGCCACACATCATATGCCTTCAATGTCCCTCAAGTCACCATCTCTCATGAGAGCCCAGGGTAAGTGCCTGTGAGTGAGTGGGTCTGTGTGCTGGTCTTTTAGGAGGACCTCTGGGTTTCCCACAGCCTTCTATCCCATCTGTATGGTCAGAATCCCCTCTGTTTTTCACAGTCAGATATTGTGAGAGCTCATCTTTCCAGCACCAATACTTCAAGATACGGAGCCTGGTGTGGAGCTGGGGCCCTCACTCCTCTAGGGGAAACCTTCAGAGTTCAAATATTCCTTCTGATTCTCAACCACCACACAGAGGTTTAGAGCCAGTTTGTTTTGCATCTCCTCCTCTCCTACCAGTCTCACTGTGGCTTCTTTTTGATATTCTTATTTATAATACTTCTGCTAACTAGAGTTTAGATGGTTCTCCAGGTTGATTGTTCTATAATTTTGTTCTAATTTTAATGTGTTCATGGAAGAAAGCAGGAACAGTGTTTACCTACTCCTTCATCTTGAATCTCCCTCCAAGCTAGACTTTTTTAGGCAAAACAATGCTATGACAGAAACTGCCAGATCCCCATGCAGGGTTTCATCTACCTCAAGCAAGAGAAAAATATATAGGAAGTCTAGGCAGGAAATAGGAAGATTTCAGGAATGCCCTATCTTTTAAGGAAACGCTGCTACCATAGAAGAATGTTTTGAATTTACCAGAGGGTACTGTCTGGGCTGGCCTCTTAGCTGCAGGGAAGCCATAGACACTGTTGCTAGAAGACATATGTTTTACTACAGGGGTCCTGAAGAAAACACTTGGAGTAGGTATGTAAAGGGCTATATTTTTAAGAGGAAACTTGTAAATTTGAAGAGGAAAGAATTCTGGAAAGGAAATATAATCCCTGCAGACCATGTGCAGATCCAGAGAGGAAGTTACCAAATAAGCTTTTGAAAAGGCTCATCACTGTGCTAGAAAATAGAGTGTAAAACTTAAATGAGGACTTTAGGGATATTGGGGATAAAAAAAAGAAATATGGAAATGTCTTAGTAATTGAGTGAAAGAAAGTGAACTTAACTTGACACTTCTTTGAATATCCTCAAGTCTACCCTGATACTTTTTCTTTCTTTCTTTCTTTCTTTCTTTCTTTTTTTTTTTTTTTTTTTTTTTTTT
>PVKE010028273.1:6391-21136 GCA_004027555.1 Craseonycteris thonglongyai | reverse complement strand
AACGCATTGAAAGCAAAATTGACTTTGTTGATATCACATCTGCATATCAAGTCTCTCGTGCACTTCCCATATATGAGGAAAATGCTAGGTAACAATGAATTAAACGTGTGATTATTTATTGAGACCCTGCAAGTGCTTCAAAAACAGTTTGAAGAGAGATTTCTGCAGTTTACAAATATCTAGCCAATTGTCTCCTTCTGTATCAATCCTTTTACTTGGCAAATAAATGTAATAGAACTAGCCACATGTATTGCAGACCTTGTTCAGGGGAAAGCAGAAGAATTAGAGTTAGAAATTTTGAACCTTAAGAACGATATTTCGCTAAAATCCTTAATATCAGAGGACTTATGGAACATAGTCGATAAAGAAAGGTTCCCATTTTTTTAAAAAGCGGCATATAAAATCAAATCGTTTTTCGGGTCAACGTATTTATGCGAATCTTTGTTTTCAACCATGAATTTAATAAAATCACGATATAGATCTCGACTTACTGATGAGCATCTTAATAATTGTTTGCTAACAGGGTTGTCATCATACTCCTAATTACGAGGCACTGGCCAATGAAATGCAATGCCAAAGATCACACTGACAGATTGTTTTTTTTTATGTTTTCTTTTATGTTTTTTTAAATGATTTTATTATACGTGTGTTTTTTATTTACTTTGTGTTACATTTTGTATATATGTTTCTTTGTGTGTATATAATTTGTACAATAAATTTATTATTTTAAAATTATTTTTGTTTATTATTTTTTATTCTTGTTCAATAATAAATATCCTTAGAAATAGCTGGTGCCCGCCGCCCTACCAATATTTTAAAATGCGCCCTAGGGTATAAAAAGGCTGGGAACCCCTGCCCTAGAAAGTAGCTGTGTGAGCCCACACCCCGTAGGACAAGAACAGGAAGGGGCTCTCAGAAGGGGCCTGGAGAAACCAGGTGGAACAAGAGAGAACTCCACCTGGGTCACACTGGGACTGGCTTCTCAAGGAGGAGGAGCAAAGCCTCTGTTGATGATTTAGGGCAGGTACTCTCAAAGCTTAATGGGCCCAAGATCTCTTGGAGAGAGTGTTAACACATGCAGATGATTGGGCCTCACCTGGCAGTATTCCATGAGGGGGGTCTATGGAGGGAGCCTGGAACCAGCAGTTTGAACAAACTACCCTCTCTCTCCAATATGTTTTAGGTGTACATGTAGGTAGAGAGATTACTGATCACATTTTGAGAACATCTGTGCTATTAAGTACAAATAGGACTTAAATTAATGTATGATAGGGGAAGCCGGGATGGCTCAGTGGGTTGGGTGCTGACTTTGCAACCCCGGGGACCGAGGATCAAATCCCAGCCCCGGCCCGTGTGGACCCATATGCTGAACTGGGGAGTGCCCCCAGTTCAGTTCTCACTGGGGTGAGACCCCGGCCCAGTTCCTGCCCTGTGCAGCCCCACTTCTACCTGTGGAATGAAACTATGTCTAAAACTGATGATGTACAACTATGGAGACTGCTCTGGGCCCTTCCCCTTCTCTCTGTCTCTGTCTCTCTCTCTGTCAAAAACTAAAAATAAATCTTTAAGTTAATGTATGATAAATTGTATATAGTGTTCTAGTCTATGAGTTGGTTACCCATTCTCAACTAATTCTCTTGGGTCACAAAATCCCTATGTGTAAATACTGTTGTATATGTAATACAAGTTCTGACAGTTAAGTTCTAGAACTCATCCTAGAAAAAGTGCTACACACTTCATCGCTGACTATCACCATGGTTACTGTCTAATCACTGCCTTTGGGAAGCTATGCACCAGTGCCAGTACCTAGTCACCCTTCAGAGCAATTTTGGAACTCTTTTTTATAGAATGGCCATCAGAACCATTGTTGTATTACCCTTGATGTTTTGAATACTATCAAAACGTCTTTCAATATTTTCTTTATCTTCTGGTAAAGAAAGAAGTCACTGGGGGCCAGTTAAGGTGAGTAGGAGGATGTTCTAATACAGTTATTTGTTTACTGGCTAAAAACTCCTTTACAAGGAGATGCCAGGATAGCTCAGTGGTTGAACGATTGCCTTGCAATGGTGAATTCTGGGGTTCAATTCTCCACCTCAGCCTGAGCATACTCACATGCTGAACTGCTGCGCAAGTGGTAAGCACTGGGATAGCTTGTTGGTGAAGGTTCTCGCCTCCCATGTGGGAGGTTCCTAATTTAGTTCCCACTCTGTGCAGTCCCACATCCACCTGTGTGGAATGAAACCATGTCACAACTAATGATGTACAACTATGGAGACTGCTCTCAGCCTTTCCCTTTCTATCTTTCTCACGGTCTCTCAAAAAATAAATAAATCTTAAAAAAAAAAGAAAAAAGAAAAGAAAAAACTCACAGACAGTGCTGTGTAAGCCAGTGCATTTTTGTGATGCAAGAGACATGAGTTGGCAAAAAAATTCGGGTCGTTTTGGTCTTTTTTATGCAGCTTTTTATCAGCACTTTCAAATAGGCAACTTGGTTGACTGTCCTGTTGGTACAAATCCATAATGAACAATCCCTCTTATATCAAAAAAGATTAGCACCATTATTTAGACTCTTGAGGAACTGACAGAAATTTTTGGTTGTGGAGAATTAGCTGACTTCCACTGTGTACTTAGATTCTTTGTTTTAGGGTCATACTGATACACCCATGTTTCATCACCAGGGACAATACAGCCCAAAATATTTTCTTGCTTCTTCAAAAGGTCTTGGCAAACCTTGACTTTCCTTTGCTTTTGTTCATTGGTGAGCTCCTTTGGGACCATTTCTGCACACACCTTTCTCATGCCAAGATTTTCAGTTAAGATTTTCCTAACTGTTTCTCTATTGAGGTTTACTTGGTTCGCGTTGCTTTTCACAGTTCGCTGATGATTTTGATGAACAATTCAGTGAATTTGCAATGTTTTCAGCAGTTCTGCTTGTTACTGGACGTCCTGATCCCTCTTCACGATTAAGGCTTTTCCTCCCCTCAGAAAAACATTTAATCCATTTGTATACTGTCATTTTCTTCATGGCATCGTCCCCCAGAACTTTGACTAATGTGTCCCTGATTTCACTTCCACTTTTGCCAAGTTGAACAAGAAATTTAATATTTGTTATTCTCATTCAAGCTCTGACATTCTTGCGACAGCACGCAGAAACATGCAACAACAATAATGAACGCCACTCATAAAGACACTGCCACATATTGACACAAACACAATGATATGCCAAGGTTATGAAACCTTACCGAGTTGTTTGTACAGTGCTGCCAACATAAGTGCATGGTGGCAAGTTCACTAATTTAATTGTCAGATCTTGTACGAAATTTCAACTGTGAGGGAGTTGGTAACCCTAACCCCTGTGTTGTTTAAGGGTCAACTGTATGAGATCTCTTAGTTCCTTCCTGGTCCTCATATTCTCTGATCCTATAAGAGTCTCCTAAAAGACCTTTATAAGTTCCCTGCTAAGCAATAAGCCACAAACTCCTTTCAACTCAGCCATACTACCCCCCCACCCCTTCCCCCATCACTCTTAATGAATCTTGGTTTCCTGGGCAGTTTTTATTTAAAAGAAAAAAGGAGGGCAGGAGAAAGCAAGTTTGGAAATTCACAGCCTCTATGCCCCAAGGAGATTTTCCTAAAACAATTTTTTTTTTTTGGTGGAGGCAGGCATAGGCTTACTTTGCAAGGAAATTCAGTCGTTCTAAAATGGCCTTTGAAACCAAAGACTATGGAAAAGTTTAAGGAAAAGCACAAGTGATTGGGGATAAATAGTTCCATATGAATAGTTGGATATAATATTCCTCCTTGTACCACTCAATGCTGGGTGCAAGCAGACACTGCATGCTTGCTGTGTGCTAACAGATGTGTGTTTAGGTTTAATGGGATTTTAGAAGGGTCAAGGATTTCTCCAAAGAGTACTTACTCCACTCTGCTCTTTGAGGGTCATAGGAAGCCACTCAAAATCCCACCTCCTTTTTGTTGCCAGGCCTTAAGGCTTTGTTCACGTCTCTCTAGGGTAAATAATTTGGAAGAGTTGGAGGGTGAATAATAATAGTAATAGTATTAACAATAATATAATCAATACTGTTTATCCAGTATGCAGTACATTAACTTATTTGGGTTTCATAAAAAGAGAAGTCCAGTAACTTGTCCAAAGTCGTATGGTGGTAAAGGCAAAAGTGAACCTGCCTCTGTTAGACCCCAAAGTCTGTGCTTTGGTCACCAAGTGAAATAGGAAGGGGGTCTGCAAATATGTTAAAAGTTTTCTTCAATGATGCATACTGTAAACACTAAAAGAGCAGACGAGAAAGAAATGAAAATGAAAGTATCTAGCACCCACCACTGCACCTGATGGCCTCCTCTTTTATAGTGTTCACCACCTATTCGATGGTAGTCCTTTGGAGGGAGGGACCCCGGCACTATCTAATTGATTATTACTGCCCATTGATGAGCAGATACACTCTGATTTTGGAAACATTTACATGTGATGACTGTGCCTCTGGGATTTCAGGAAGGACAGTGGGATAGTGATCTGCTCCTGGGTGTTACAGCCTCTGTCCTGGATGAAGAAGGTTTTCCTGATGACTGCTCTGAAACAGTTAATGTAATGAAAATCTAAGTGCTTAGATCAGACTGTCATCTTTCTTCTTTTGCTAAGGGTCAACACCAATTTTCTTGAGTTGTGATCTATCAGCACAGCCTGCCTGGGTTCCTGGAAGTGTTATGACCCTGGTCCGGTTCACACGCTCTGGTCTCTTACTTTTTCCCAAGAGGCGGGCTCTGATTAGAATGTTCCCTGGAAAACAAAGGGGCCCAGATAATGTTCAGTTCTGAATGTCATGTGATGTGAATGGGGACACTAGCAAACTAGCATGAGTTTGGTTGACATAGTGGAGGGATACATTCAAAGCCATCAGCAGCAGCATCTTTCAGAACCTACTGTGTGCCAGGGCATGAGGTGCTACACTTGTCACCTTATTTAACCTTTACAACAACTCTATGGGATGGTTCTGTGAGGATCCCCATGTCATACAGATAGGAACGCCAACATTCAGAGAGGTGGTTACTTGTGAACAAGGTGACACAGTTGGGGACAAACATGGGTTACTGTAGTTCCAGAGCCTATGCTCTTGACCACTGCCTCACAAGAGACCTTGAAAATAACCGGAGATGTTCAGTCTGGAGATGAAAAAGAAAAGACTCAGAGGGGAGGTAATGACTGTCTTCAAATCCCTGGGAGGCAGTGATGAACTGCAAAGACTACTGGGCCTGGGAGACTAGAAGCATCCCTCAAGGCACACAGCTAATAAACGGTGCAGCCAGAATTGGAACCAGAGGCTGAGATTTATTTCTGCATCCATAAAGGGAAAATAACGACTTTATAGAGTTGTTGGGAGGATCATATAAAGCAATCTTTGGAACCCATATAGGCCTGACACTTAGTAAGTGCTCAATAAATGTTTAATCCTCCCCCTCCCCCCACTCCTTTTCTTTTCCTCCAAAGACTTGATGTATAGAAGAAGAATTTCATTATATGGTTCCCACAGACTAAACAGTAGAGTCTCAGAGAGGCAAATTTTGGTTCATTATCAGGGTGACTTTTCATTTCTATCCAACACACATTGATTAGATATCTACCAAATGTCATGCCTAGAATTGGGCACTGGGGATGCAGAAATAAGTAAGACATGGCTCCTGCCCTCAAGCAGTTTCCAACCCACATTGGAGGCTGATAAAATGAGAAGGGTCATGGGCATTGGGGTGTATTTCCCACTCTGTTAGAGGGCCACAGTGCAGCGGGCAGCTTGGGGGAGGTGGTTTCCTCAGCCCTGGACTTGGTTACACGAATTAATAAGGGAATTAATAAGGACTCGGCTGTCAGCGCCTCTCACAAGGCAGGGGCCACAGGCTTCTGTAGCTTCTGCCATTGGATGCTCCAGCCTATGTACACCACGGAGGGCACGCTCGGCGGCTGTGCCTGGCAGGCCCGAGGAGCCTTTGCAACCGTGTTTAACGCAGTCTGAAGTGGGGAGCACGCGCCTGAGAAGGAATGCTCAAGCAATCATGCTCTAAATCCCTGCGGGGGCTGGTGTGCAAACGCCCTGCGGAGCACACTGGTAGGTGGAGAAATGCAAATACGAACAGCAACCCCGGGCCTTGATAGTGCTCCACAGACTCACAGGACCGGCTTCCTCCCTTCATGCAGGTCTGCTCAAGTGTCTCCTCCTCAGAGAAGCCCTCCCTCCCGCCACTCTCTGTCCCTGTGTCTTCTGCACACTTCTCATCCCCACTGCTTACCCCCATCTACTTGGTGGTTGCCTGATGCGGTAGTTGTTTTCTGTTCTGTTACTACACTCGCCTGTACCCTGGGAAAGGGAGTTTATCTGTTTATTGTGGAGTCCTTGGCACATTCATAAAAACCAGGCAATCAAAACCTCCTTCCCGACTTGGTTGGGAGGATTAAATGAGGTGACTCTGGGAAAACATGCAGTTCCTGATGTGTAGTAGATGCGCTAAAAATGCTAATTCATTCCCTTTTCTCTTTTTCTCAGAAGGCAATTCTGTGCTGTGACCAGGCTTTCCATTAATGAATAAATAGGTGTGCCTCAGTTTCCTTAGGTTATGGTAAAGATGAGCTCAGATAAACAGTGGAAGGCTCTTAGCACATGCGCATGGCAAGTTCTCAGTCAAGGTGCGCAAGGGGAAGCAGAGGGTTGTGGGACATGGGCAGTGAGCTGTTAAACTCGGCTTCCAGGGTAGAAGGGAGTGGGGACAACTTGAGAACAGTGACTGTGACCAACACCTGCCTGCTCCCAGTGTTAACATGAGGCTTAAAGCACCACACGTGAATGACTGCATAAATGATGACTTAATTGTATGCAGGCGCAATTTGTCATTCTCACACACAGCTCCTGGGTAGATGCTGAGTCCTAAAATTTTAATAGTTTTCACAGGTCAGTGAGCACTAACCAACTCCCGAAACCCACTGCTCTGCCCTTTGCCCTATTTCCCAGACAGAAAGTGTCTGTCCACTCAGCTACAGATGCAGAACTGAGGTGTGACTGTGGAACTAAGGAGACACCAAATTCTTTGGTTGACGTCGAGACTGGGGCGGGGCTGCAGGACTACACACACCCACTTCCCTGCTAGTGCCAGAGATTCGATGAGCAGAGGGAAAGAGCAATGCCTGGGAACCAGGAAATGGAGGATGACAGTATAGCCTGATCAGGGCTGAGGTGATACGGGAAGAATAGGGAGTGGCTAATCCTGCCTGCCAATCACTAGCACCCTGGTTGACTCCACATGGCTTAGAAAGAACTTGCTTGTCCTTCCCTGATGGGAGCCCTTAGCTGCTTAGTCTCAACCTTCAGGCTGGGTTACTTGGCACCTTGTCTCTCTCCTTCAGGGACCTGTTACTAAGCCTGTCTAGGCCTCAGGTAGAAGGCTGGAAGGCTAATTTCCCGGGCTGTTGTAAACATGAACAATGCTGTGTTTAGGTCAACTGCGCGTAGTATTTCATAAATCTTAGTGATTACTATTGTTTAAAGTAGATATACATTTTTATTTAAAACTAAAGTAGATTCTTCAGTACCATAAGCACAGCATTCAACTGCAAAAAACACACCGCAATCGCAACATTCAAACAACTCTAGAAAAGGTTTTTCAAAAGTCTGACATTTTCAGCATCCCACGACTATAGTGGCTGGGCACAATATTTTGTACGAAGCACACCCACAAAGGTTCTGACATCACGGTTCACACACAGAAATGTGCCAAATGACGCTGCTGTTTGTTCCTCTTCTGGGAGTCCGAGGCTAAGAGTCTCAAAGCCCCCAAATATAAAAGCGTGGATCAGTTCAGCTTTCGCACCTCCTTGTGGAAACCAGTGGAGACGTGATAAATGAGAAGCCATGGCATTTGTGTTCTCTTTGGGCAATGTGCCACCCACATTTTCACTGTGGAGGCTGTTATTTTTAGCACTGATTTCTTTAACGTATTCGTTTATCTAGGAGTCTAGGTGGGATATTAAGAATTTTGTCCTTCTATTAGACATTAGTTTGTCTGCTCCATTTATCCCATTATTAGAGTAAACTTTTTTTTAAGATTTATTTTTATTGTTTTGACATAGACAGAGAGACAGAGAGAAGGGGGAGGGGCCAGAGCAGTTTCCATAGTTGTACGTCATCAGTTTTTGAAATGGTTTCCATTGACGGGTGCAATGGCACGCAGGGCAGGAACCGGGCCGGGGGGCTGCTGCATGAGAGGCACACCCCCGTGAGCTGGGGACCTCCCACATGTGAAGCATGCCCCGGCGAGAACCAAACTGGAGGCACACCCCAGTTCAGCATAACGCATCCTCATGGATCCGGGGCCGGGATATGAACCTTAGACCCTGGGGCTGTGAATGAACGCTCAACCTGCTGAGCAATCCTGGCATTCCTTATTATTATCTTAAAAAAAAATTAAACTTATTGGGGTGATTGGTTAATATGTAAGTTTCAAATGTATATTTCTATAATACATTATCTGTATATTGTGTTGTGTGCTCACAACCCAAAGTCTAGTCTCCTTCTTTCACCATCTATGTGACCACCTTTATCCTCTTCATCTTCCTCTCACTCCCCTTCCCCTTTGGTAACCACCTTCTGTTGTCTGTGTTTGTAAGTTTGTTTGTTTTGTTTGTTGCTTTCAGTTTTATATTCTACATATGAGTGAAATCATTTGGTTCTTGTCCTGGGTCAGACCTATTTTGGTTAGCATTATACTGTCAAGATCAATCCATGCTGGTGCAAATGGCAATACTTCATCTTTTCTTGTGGCTGAGTAATATTCCATTCTGTACATGTACCACATCTTTATCCAATCACCCACTGAAGGATATTTAGGTTGTTTTCATGTCTTGGCCACTGTGCATAATACTACAATGAACATGGGGATACATATACCTTTATGAAGAAATGTTTTCAAATATGTTGGGTAGAGACTCAAAAGAGAGGTACTTTTAATTTTTTGAGGAACCTCTATACTGCCTTCCATAGTTGTTATCAATTTACATTCCCAGCAGCAGGCGTATGAGGATTCCTTTTTTTCCACAACCTGTCTAACACTTGTTATTTCTTATAAAATTAATTAGCTGAGAGATTGTATTCCTCTTGACTATTTCCTCATCTAATGGGGTCCTGTGGGTTGGGGGACGCTGGAAGCCCACAGACAGTGGCCACTTGCCACTGTGGCTGTGCAGGCCATGACACAGCAGGGCAGTGAGGGTGGGCCATGGGTCACCCCCTCTGGGTGGCACTGAAGCTGTAGCTACTAAAAATCTGAAGCTGGGTGTATTTCACTAACAGCCACTGGAATCCAGGAAGCTTCCCCTGTGCTTCTCTGAGCCCCACCGATTACCTTACTGTTCATCCTACTGTCTAGTACTTGACCTTATACCAAAAGGTCAGTTCCTGCAGCCTCTTCTTCTGTGCCATTTCTCACACAATCTCCTTGACCTTCCATCTGCCTTCCCCGTACCTGTTGAAGTCCTTCTCATCTAAGATCCAGGCCAGATGCCATCTTCTCCTGGCCAATGGAAGGTTCCTTCCTGTGATCCCTTAGCACACCCTATGTGCTTCTGGATTGTGAGAGCATCTGTATCTTACACATTTCTTTACAACGAGGGTCTAGTACTGTGCCTGGCATGGAGAAACCTCCCTTGCCTTGAGTGTTCTCCTTCCTTACCCCCACCCCCCTTTCACGTATTAGTTTTTGGGTCTCAGCTGAACCATCACTTCATCCAGGAGGTCTTTCTTGACCTCATAGATTGGATAAGACCCCCCTTCAGTGTGTTCTTATAGCACTCTGTGCCTCCCTGATCATGGCATTGCTCAGCATTTCCCATAATTGTATGTTTAATAGTCTCCCTTCGTCTCTAGAAAGTCAGCTCTGGGAAGACAGAAAACCTGCGTGATTTGTTTTGTTTACTGAGAATGCATTCTCAGTACTTAATCTCCTCCCAGGCCCACAGTATGTGCTCAATAATATTAAATGAATGAACAAATAAATGAATGAGAAAACCTGGGTTCAGATCCCATTGCTGCCCATTAGCTGTGTGACCTTGGAAACATCAGTCTACTATTGTGAACCACCATTTCTTCAATGCTAAAGGGATAGATAATCTCCCCAATCCCCTCCAGCTCTGACACTTTGCTATCTTGTGACCTATTTTACTCACAATCTACAGCCTATGTTCTGGCCCATCCGGCTTGAGTCACGCTTAAAGAACTTTAAGAGCTTGCTCATTTGAAGGATTGCACATTCTTTGCAGAACCTTTCACTCTTCAAATATTATCTTTCTGATGTGGTCCTTGGCAGCGCTGTGGACCCCTCTAGCTCACGCAGGTGGGGTTGCTCAATGGGGGCAGATGCCTTACCTATTCTCTCAGTTCCTGGCAGTCTTGGCCTCGTGCATTCCCATCAGAGTCCCAGAGGAGGGTGGGATCTGAGCATGCTGTGATTCTCATGCAGCCTAAGAGAAGGGGAAGCTGTGACTCACTGGGAAATGTTAACTTGTGGGTGAGTAAGACCAGACTGAGGCTGTGTGTCTTGGGAAGTGGTGAGTCTAGTTAACTGAAATTAGAGCCAGAAGCCCAAGGTTAATTCCTGCTATTGCTGCTCCCACTTCCTAGCTGTGTCTTTATTAACACGTAATCGATCCTTTCTGAGCCACAGGTTTTTAATCTGTAAAATGGCTACATCAATACCCAGCCTCCACACCCACTAGTGTAGTTTAAAAGTGCAGAGGGAAGAACACATTTTCATTTTCATCGAATACCTACTATGTGACACTCACTTCGTATTTGTCAGTTAATGTAATCCTCAAAATGGTCCTGTTTGGTTACAAGGTGAGATAACATTCTGGCCTCAACTGGGGAATACACAGATACAATATCATAGAACCATTTTCTGTGGAAAATGGTCATATATGTAAAGTATAATTTAATTTATGTAATATTTGTTTCTTTTTCTCTCCATACATACACATGCAACAAAACAAAACAAAACAACAAAAAAATGGAGAGAAATATACTAGTGTGTTAACTGTGGTTATCTTTTTTAAAAAAATATATTTATTTATTTATTTATTTATTTTTGACAGAGAGAGAGAGAGAGAGAGAGAGAGAGAGAGAGAGAGAGAGAGAGCGCGAGCGATACAGAGAGAGAGAGAGAACTGAACTGGGAGAGCTCCCAGTTCAGCATATGGGTCCGCACGGGCCGGGGCTGGGATTCGATCCTCAGTCCCCGGCGCTGCAAAGTGAGCGCCTAACCCACTGAGCCATCCCAGCTTCCCCAACTGTGGTTATCTTCAGATTATGGAATTATGAATTCAAACACTTTTTCTGGTAATTATAATGTACAATAAGTTTTCAAACTATTGTGTTTTTTTTTTGGTCTGAAATATAACACATTTGTTTAGCTCAGAATTTATTTTTAGAAATGCACTTCTGTCCCGTTAACTGGTTTCTAAACTCATTTTTCTTCGCTTAAAATAGAGTACACTTCAGCTATTCATATAGTTTTTAAAAGTTTTTTGTAAAAATTTTTAAATTAAAGTATAGTTGGCATGCAAGATTACATTAGTTTCAAGTGTACAACATAGTGACTCAATATTTATGTACCTTACAATGTGATCGCCGTGATAAGTCTAATAATCATCTGTTATGGTGCAAAGTTTTTATGATATCTCTTTATTCTTTTCTGTATTTTCTCTTTTTTTTCCCTGAGAAATGTGTATTCTCCTTTAGAATCATAAACAAAACTTAATGGAAAGTTGATTTAAAATAATGCTATTCAGAAAAAGCCTTCATGACTTTAATACTGTGAACCAGTGAGCAGTGTGAATAGCAGTTTATTATTAATACTAATAGTAATTATTGAGTATTTAGTATATGTAATATTGAGAATAAGAATTATTAAGTACTTACTATATGGAAGGCACTTAAAGATTTATATTCACAATATCAATTACTACCTGCAACACAGATTTATAGTGAGGATTGTAATCATCCCCATTACATAGATGAGAAAACCAAGACTCCAAAAATCTTTCTCAAAGTCACAGAACTCTCATTGGTGGAGCCAGGGCTTGAATTAGGTTTGTTTGATGTCAAGGCCCCTGTTCTTTCCCCTAGAAGTCCATTGGTGAATGTACTTCCCTCCTGGAGAGCACGCGATATATTATGGGGCAGCCCTTCCAAAGTGAGGCTACCTCATTGTTCATGTGGGCCAAAGCCTGTGGCATGCTTTAAGTCCAATCTCACTTGATTATTAGTCAATTGGTTGTCAGATTTGAAAAGAAAATTCCACTTTTTTAGAGATTGAGGAAAACAGGTTCTCCTTCATTGAGAACCAGGAGAAAACCCAAGAGAGATGTGGCATTTACAAGCTGATCTTTTTCTAAACTGAAGCCTCTGTTACCCATTTTCTCTGCCTCCATGACTGGCCCAAACCCCTGAAGATGAGAACAGTCTCTTTCTTTGGAAACATCGGTGTTTTCAGTTAAGTTATGATAAAGGCCTCCAGGTATGGAAACTTTTTCTACCTCCTTCCATGACTGTTCACATCTCTGGGATGCTTCATAAAGTTAATATTTAACTTGCACAGGGTAACTATCTTTTCTTTCATTTTCCCTTAAAAGGGATTAGTGTTTGGCTGGGCCACTTTGGTATCCAAAAGCTGCCCACACATTGCAGGGTTGTGGTAAGGATTAGCAATAGTGGCAGAAAGCCTTGTACTCCGCAGACTCCATGAAGACAGCGTATGAGAGCCTGAGCCTCACAGGTATCTCCATTTTTAGCCATGGTGCCTGGCATGCAGCAGGCACTCGGCTGCTCTTTGAGGAGTAGCAGTATGAATGAATGAACCTAGCACATGGCAAACATACTTCCTGTAGGAGCGCAGACACTTGACAAACCCTACCTAGCATGCCACACTGTTACCCTGCACCTCTCTGGCCCTTGGTTTGCGCATCTGTATTGTTATATAAAGGGCTTGCCAGAGGTGGTCTCAAGGGTCCCTTCCAGCCCTGACATCTGTGCTTGCTTCCAAACACTCCTGAAGTGAGCTGAAGCTCAGGAGGAAAGACCATCTCCCCAGCACAGGCACTGTAGGGATGTGTCCTCCATTTGAGACAAAAAGCCTGTGTACCCTCCCAGGGCTCGCTCTGCCCGCTCCTGTTTCCATCGAGACCTCTCTTGCCTGGCAGTCGGCAACATCTGTCAGAAGCACTTGGTGCCAGGATGACTCTTGTCTCAAATATGTCCTTGGAAAGCCCTGGAGATAAGAGAGCCTCCCAGAGCTTACATAACTCAGTGCATAGCCAGAAGAGTGTGTGCGGAGGGCTCTGATTCCGCAGTGGGTCAGCCTTCTGTGACTGCTCACGGTGACACAGCCGAAGGCCACACACGCAGTTTGCAAACCCCGCAGGAGGCAGGAAGTTCTGCCTTTACGTTTTATTTTTTGGTGATTATTCTCCATTTTATAATAAAAAGGAAATGTTTGAGATGTCTGAACCAAGCACAAAAGGTATAAAAACAAGAGAATAGAAAATAAATGAGGAACTCATGATGAAGGGAAAACAAGTTTTGCTGGGGGTCTTCAGTTTGCCCCTGCAGACCCCGTCTATTCTTCTCCGTCCTGCCTTCTGCCCTAGGGCGCTGACCTGATGGCCCCCTCCTAGAATCCTGTTGGGTGAGCTCCAAGAGGTCACAGCTGGAGGTCAGGACAAGAGGGCATTGGTTGCTTTAGCAGACTGTGTCCTTCCATAGAGGACACTAACCCTCTCAAGGTGACCTTCTCAACAAGATTCTCTTTCTAGGCAGGGATTGCTCCGTCAACAGGGCTAGGGGTGATAAACTCCATTGTCAAGGCCCCTGGTCACTTTGTATTTCCCCTACCTCCAGGCCAATGTCTATAAGTGGTCCCATTATAAATAAGCCCTTCTTGAATTACGCTAATTTCAGTGCACCATCTGTTTCCTGTTAGGAGTCTGTGATATGTAAGGATAGAAAAAAAAGAGAGGCAGTCAGAAACAATGCTCATAAATGAAATGAAGTATAGTGCCCTGTGTGTGTGTGTCTCCCCCCCTAAAAGGTGTGTATGTGTGTGTGTTGCACATGTGACCCTGAGCTTCCTAGTGACCAAAGCAACAAAACCACAGAGCCTGAAGGATCTTCCTAAATAGAACTCTTACCATTACTCCCATTACCTTATGTTGTGGATTGAATTGTGTCCCCTAAAAGATATAGTCAAGCCCTAACCCCTAGTCCCTGTGAATGTGACCTTATTTGGAAAGAGGTAGGCTGACCACGTGTACCATTTGAAACAGGACAGAAAACGATGGTGAGCCTATGGACACCTTGAATTTAGTCCAGTCAGACGAGGCTGACCAGATGTACTGCTTGAAACAGAAAATAGTTTTCTGTCCCATTTCAAATAGTACATCTGGTCAGCCCAGAAAGAGGGTCTCTGCAGATGTAATCACCTTAAAATGAAGTCATACTAGATAGGGGTGAGTTCTAACTGAATAACTTAAAAGCAGAGGAAAATCTGGGGGTGGGGGTGGGGGCTGGGAGAACTGGGGGGGTGAGTAGAAGGGGGTTTTAAATATATGGTGAAGGAGAGGAGAAATTCTTTGCTGACTTCTAATGATTAGCAATAAAGATAGTTCAAGTTCAAAGGTGTTTCCTCTGAAGCAGTTTTTCA
>PVKE010028272.1:0-21036 GCA_004027555.1 Craseonycteris thonglongyai | reverse complement strand
ATGCTCACTTATCAAGTAAATAGATAGGTAAGAAAAGCAATTTAATTTAAAACAAAGAAAAGGTACTTACATTTTAAACAGAAGAAAAAATGAAACTCAACGTGGTCACCGAGGATAAATAATATTGATTGATAATAATACTGTTAATACAAAAGAAAAGAAGCTACCGTATGACACTACCAAATATTCAAGCTAACTGTGTTCTTCGATGAGTCGAGTCATAACTGTTGTGTTCACGCGTTGCGTCCGGTGACAAGTGTAACACATAAGTCAACATGTATTGTCTGGGTGGGCGGGGATCACAGTGTCAGGCTGTCAGAATTCTAGGAATTTATGACCTTGGCAAATTCCCAGAATGCATTAAACTATTGCTAGAAAGTTTTGTCTTCTACAATCACTTCAAAGTCCATGGTACACGGAATTCCACCCCAGACACTGCGAGCGATCGACCAAAATTGGCCTCGCGATCGACTTGTTGGCCACGCCTGGATATCAGGAACACTTTTTAGTATCTTTCAAATTATTTCAGAAAACTAGTTTTAAAGCTAATGTTTCTAGAGGTGTTGTCATGTTCTCCTTTACTACTTTCAAGATTATACAAGTCAAGTTTAACCCTGTGACAATTTCCGTTGCCCAGCTAAAAATTTATGAGCACCACTCTCTTCATTTTATACATTATATTCCAGATTATGGAAAGTAATCCCGAAAACTCTAAGCACCAGAACCCTTTGGCAGAGAACCCTTTGCCCACAGATACATAAACTTAAAAATGTGAAAGAAAGGGCAATATTTAGCATGATTATAGTAATTGTAAAGGAAAAGATACTGAGATTTTGCAAAAAGATTTATTTTGCTCTTTCCTATCATGATATTTGGGGGTAGTCAATACATACTTTAAATATTATAAATTAAAATATTAAACGTACACAAGTCAACATCCTTTTAATACTATATCAAAGGAGTTACAGTATCAGGTTGTCATTTTCCTCTACTTAATGCATTTGAAGGAATGGCTAACCAAATTCATCAAACTAAGCACAGCAGAGAAAGAAAAACTTTTGTAGGGATCTTGTACCCTCCTCATTTAGTAATCTTGCAGATTGGAAATTACAATCACAGGAGTAAACAATTGATATTTTTCAGATGTGGTGTTACTGGCAATATATCCAACTTCAATTAAAAATTTGGATTGGCCTGTTAAATTTTTACTTTTATAATAATTTAAAAAATAATTTGCTAACAAGAACATTACTTGTCTTCACTCTTGACATATACATGTCGTTAACAACATTCTTTTCCTTTACTTAAAACAAAAAACAAAAAACAAAAAGACACTTTTTGATAATGTTACCAAAGGCTCACAATATTTTTCTTATTTCTTACTCCTATGAGGAAAAAAAAATGTTTAAATCTTTCAGATAGAATTTCTTCAACTCACTTAAAGAATCTCACCTTCTCAACACCCTTACATTTAACTTAATGTTTTTCAGATTTCCAAACTCTATTACCACAATGCTAAATAAATAACCATAGTTCAAGGGTTAGAGTAAGGGACCTATTGGGTGAAAGGTTGAATAACTTGAAAGAACAGTGTAACAGCTTTAAGAAAGAGGTTTAACAAGTTTGGGACCTTTTGCCTGCAGGCAACAGTCAATTCTTTCTTATTTGGGCTCTTCACCACTGAGGTGTTAACTTTCTATAGCTGCTGGGGGTTTCAGCTTTATTACGCTTTCTCCTGCCATTTACTTATTAAGTTAAAGGAAACAGGACTTCACGGCCAGAACAATATTTCAGATTTTATGAATTAGTTTGCCTTAGGGAAAAGCCAAGTTGAATTTGTACCCTAAATTTGTTCTCATATTTATAACCAAATTAATTCTGTAACATAATTTTTAAGAAACACACTGAACCATTCAGGTTGAAACAGATGTTACTCATCCAAATCCAAACCTCAGATGTGCTTCTTTCTGTGTCTGTCCACTCACAGAAGGAAATCAACCCAGTATTAATACATACCAGGCAGACCAAGGGCATATGCAAAGGTTTTTTGTTCTGTTTTGCTTTTTGTTTTGTTTTGTTTTGTTTTGGTTTGGTTTTGTGCCGTATTTAAGTTAACTTTTTCCTCTTATTTTCCCTCCTTGGGATTTTGGCAAAGAGGAGGAAGAAAAGTTTGCCAAATCTTTTTTTTTTTTTCATGACTAGATGGCCTACCTGTGACTGTGAATGAAAAATAACTACCTGGTAAGCTTTGAGGGAGCCACAAACCAAATAGAGATGTGGGGAGCTGATAGGTTCTTGTAGAGATGAGAACATGGAAATTTAGTCCTGAGGAATTCATTCCCTCCTTCATTGACCTGCCCTTTCATTCAACAACTACTAAGTGAAACCCCCAAATGTACAAGACACAGTGGCAGGCGCAAACTGTGACATCCACTAATGAAATTGCCTTTGGAGATCGAAGGAGTGTAAGGCAAGGATTTGTTTCCGAGGTGAAAGGAAATGGGCTCTAAAGTTGAAAGAAAGTGTGTTCTTTGAAGTGTATAAAACTGGGCTGTCAAAAGAATGACACAAACACACTAGGTTCGAAAAGGACGCACAGAGGGATGTCCGGGTTCTGCTGTGGCCTAGCTAGGTATGTATATGGCTTTGGACACCAGATGTTTGTATGCTGTGCTAACTTCTACTTGTGTTTTGACTGAGGGCAGCCTCTGGCCACTCCCCAACCTCATGAGAATTCATGGAGCTACGGCCAAGTTACACGACTAACTCATTTCTACCCACTGGATACATTTTCAGAGTCCAGTACAATAGTGGTGACAGTTTGTCTCCACCCTGGAGCTTGTGCTTTCCTTTGAGTCACCCCAAGACATGGGATGACGAGGCTGAGTCCTGCTCGGTCCATCCAGGAGGTAGCTCCAGGGTTTCCAGATTTTTAGAGAACATTCTGAGCTACACTTGACATATCCTTTCTTATTCCATTTTCTCACCTTATTATAAACAAAATAATTTTTGTGTATGTCTTTCTCCCTTTTAATAAGTGCCATTTAGGTATATGAGTTGGTTTGGAGCAGAAACTGCCTTGTTGGCCTTTAGGTCTTTGAATTGTAGCACGCATTATTAGCAAAAGAGTTCAATATTTTTACTTGGCACTGCCCCGAGGAAGCTTATACCTGGCTTGGCCATCGACAATACCTTCAGACCCGAGCTGGTCATGTGAATATTTACAGAGTAGAAAGGGAGGGTGGGCCATGTCTTTCACAGTGGACACGGCTTTCAGGTCTACATTCACAAATTATTCTAGAACTCATCAGTCCCCAGATGGTTCATGCTCAGCCTGTGTTTGGCTGACACTCGCAAGCTATTCCTCCAGACAGAACACGTGGTGTTGGTGAACCACATTTCAGATAGGCCAGTCCAGGATCAGACCACAGAGAGGCAGAGTAGGAAGAATGCAGTTTGTCCAGTAGTATCTCTTCAGGCTGCCCAGGGACCCACCTAACAGGAGACCTCACAACAGTTATTCCCCGAGAAATGTGCCCATTGCTTCCACCTTCCCCCTGAAAAGGAAGGAACAGCTCTCTGACATTACAGGCAGCCCCTGTCTTTACTGTGAGTTATGTTCCTGTGAAAGGCATTGTAATTCCAGATGAGGCAAGGGGAATCTGATTTCCCCATTGAAGCCACGTTGTAACGGGGACACTGTGTCTGCCCGAAGATCTGTTGTGTGATGACTTACAGCAATGACAGCAAATACCACATCTAATTAAGTGTGCAACAGAGTCCAGTGCTCTAAGGTGTAGGACTTTCCAAGGTGTGTAGGAGGAATTTAAACTGGGAGCAGAATTATGTGTCCTTTAACTTCTATCAAATGTAGTTTCTGAAGAGGATAAGGAGAAAATGTGGATTTTAAATAAAATGTTCCAAACCGACACTGAGCAAGAAACTGTGCAAGACAAGCAGAGAGGAAGCACATCACCACGCAGAGAAATCAGGCAAGACAGTGGGCACACTGCCCGCTCCAAACCACAAGTGGTGGCATGATGTGGTTGGGCAGAGTGCTGTACATGCTAGTCAGCCTGAAGCTTAAGTAAGCAGTAAATGAAAACAAAACATTAACCCACGAGCAAGAAATCCAGCTTCCCGAGAGAGTATGAGCAAGAGCAAGGAGGGGAGAGAAGGAAGGAAGGGAGGAGTGAAGAGGGGGAGAGAGGTAGGGAAGAAGTGAGAGAGAGAGAGAGAGAGAGAGAGAGAGAGAGAGAAGAGGACAAAGAAGAAAGAAAGAATGGAAGGAAGGGAGGGAGAGAGAAAGAAAAGTGAAGAAACATTAAAAGGCCTTCCGGCTAAATACACCGGATGTACTGCTTCCTACCAGAGATTTCTTTGCTGGTATTTCAAAAGGAAAAGGTAAATGGAGTGTAGGCAGACTACAGAGGTGTCAGTCACGTTTTTTCAGAGCTCTGTGTTTTTAGAGTATTAAGTTTAGCATGGTAAGTACAATGACACAGAAAAGAATTTTTAATTTTATAGTTATTAGTAAACAAAACCAAACAGAAGGTAAAAAAAAATACTTGCAAATGCAGAGAAGGCCGTTGAGAGATACCTTACATGCTCCTTTATCTCCAGTGTGATTTTAAAAGAGTGACAGGGAGAGGGAAGCAGAGACAGAGAGACAGCGAGAGAGAGAGACTAAAAGTCCGATGAATATTCTTCACAAATTCTAATTGGATCAGGAATCAGATGAGACAGTAAAATGTCATTCTTTCTTTTAGTCTGATTGAAGAATAAACTGCTATTTGTCAAAACTCTTTGAAACAAATGATTCTCTTCTAGTAAAGAAGTGGAGTCACAAATTTTAACTGATGTAAAGAAGTAAATACTCAAAAATAGATATACATAGTGTGATTTTAAATTACTTAAAAGAACACAGGTTTTAACCAAGTGTGTGTGCACACGAGCACTGTGTGTGTGTACACCCATGTATGTGAGATCTCTCCTGCCCTTACCACTATATTTCTAGTCGTTAGAGAAGTAAAGACTCTTACATGAATGCACTTTGATTTCTGAATTCAGAAGATCCAACCCGGGATAAAATTGAGATAGTCTTCTACCCACATCAAAAGGTGAAGTCCAGGGGCTTCCAATAAGAGTATGAAAAGGGACATTTTCTTTTTCCTCCTGGGCACACAACTCCTCTGCATTTCTCTCCCACCTTTGAGGTTGGGTGTGGACCTATGGCTGTGGTTACACCAAAGCAACATCAGCACAGTGATGGGAGCCAGTGCAGGCCTGGCCAAGAGGAACCCCTCAGAACAAGTCTTTGGCTCTTTTGCCCCCACAGAAACCATGGCAACCACATACTAAAGACCCACAAGATAGAAGGAACCCGGACCTGTGGCTTATTCCTCAGAGACACCATCTAGGAGAAATGCCCACTTGGAGTTTATATGATCAAACAGTAAATCAGCATGAAGCCACTGACATGTGGGAGAATTTTGACAACAGCTAGCATTGCCTTAACTAAGAAAGTTCTCCCACTTTGATACTATCAGAGGCCTTGAGCACCGGGACCTCTGAGCCTACCCCATGTCATAAGCATTGCCAGATACTCACTTTGATTTCTGTCACATAGGCAGTGCACAAAGAGAAATACCTTTTTGAAGTCCCTGCTCTGTTCCAGGCACTGTCATAGTCTTCCCAGTGTCCTGATTATCATTTTAAGATCAGTGAAATAATATGAAGAAAGGTTAAGAGGTGTGCACTGCAAACTTCTGGCAGTAGGATTCCCACAGATTCACATACATATAGTGACCTCTAGATTTGCTCAGTGTGCAACCTGCACAAACCAAATATAAATTGATGGGTAGTATCATGAGGAAATCTACTTTTCCCTCATGGTGTCTTTTCAATCTTCAGTTCTTGACAATTTTCTTTTACTTTTTTCTTCCTGGAATCGCTTACTCCTTGGGAAGTTTCAATCCCTCTAATGAGCTTTGTGGCATAATTCTCTCCCCACCATAGAGACTATTTGCCACTGGGTAGCTAGATCAGTTATTCTCTGCCATTTCAAAGCCTGTCATTCACTAGGAAGTGTGGTTTCCCATTTCCAGTTATGAAAATTATTTTCAGCTTCTCAAAGCAAAGATTTCATGATGGGGGTTTAATACCTCGGAAATAACCTAATAGTAATCTGTTAGATAAAGACAACAGAACAAGCAGGAGGAAAGCACAGTGATGTTTTTCAATGCAAATTTGTCTCCTTGAAATGATCTTAAAAAATAAAATAATCAAAGTGAGGCGTGATTTACCTGTTACGTCGCCTCAAGTTCCAAGACAGCTGACTTTCCAGTTGTTGTGTCTGGCCCATTACAACTTCCTGGGAACTTTCTCATTGGTCATAATTATCCTCGGCATGGTGGCCATGCCCCATTGCAAACTTCTCTGCCATGAACTGAGAATTGGAGCGAGGGTGTGTGTGCGTGTGTGTGGGGGGGGGGGGTATCTACCTACGTAGAAATAAATAAATCAATCCTGTCAGTTTAGCATCTGTGTTAGGCATTGCTTAAACTAAATAGCATTTTACCCAAGTCCAACATAAGTTGAAAGATTTTAATAACGTTTTTGAATTGCAGTGATTGGGGTGGTATCATTAAGAACCCCACTAAGTGGGAGTATGAGCCACAGAAGTATAGTGTCTGGGAGGCATCAGGATACAGCAGCGCCACTGAGATGCTCTGGCATCGCTCCCAGCTGTGGGGCATTGCAGAAGTGGCAGGTTTCTGGACAGCAATGTGGACAATGTACGATCTGTCCTCAGAGCTCACTGGAGATTCGGAATGGGATGGATCACGGAGGCTTTGACTATGTAGAGACGTAGTTTCCGAAGAAGGCAACAGTGACTGCACGAGACAGATGAAGGGCTCACTGGCTTAACCGCAGACTCGTGCGTGTGTGTTAAGCAAGATACTGGAGTATTTATTCGTCCTCGGCTACCCGACTAAACTGCTTACATTCACTGAGCTCACCAAGTGCCAGACTGGGCCCTTGATAACCATTATTTGATTTAATGTCAGTCAACTGAACAATGTTATTGAAAACCTACTACCAGATAAATAGATTAAAGTGAAATGCTAAAAGGGTATCGTCCTCTTTTAAAAATACCTTTTCAGCTCTCCCAAAGCTTGTCAACATAATTGGGGAAATAAGCTTCCTAAGCATCCCCATCAAAAAGGTACAACTTAATATGCTATTGAGTGATAATGGCTGTCAGGAGGCGGGCTGGCCAGCCCTAGAGAAGCTTCTCCATTTGAGAACTTGGAGAGAAACGCAGGTAGAACATCCACTAGGGAAGCGTGCTCCCCCAGAGGGCTGCAATGATCACCGATAGACAGACCTCAAGCAAAAATGCTTGTCATTCTGATGCCAGTTTTCACACTTATTTACACAAGCAAAACCCAGACCATAACTTTTAACTTTTCATAGTTTCCCATCTCCACACACCCCCACCCCCCACGCACACACACACAAAATTGTCCACAGTCAGCTATTTCTATAATGATAAAGCTAATCAGATCCTTGTCTATTTTCCCCCTTACTTTGTGTAAATGAACTCAAGTACTTGTCTGGAAGTCTTGGATTTAAAAATATATCTCCAGTTGTTTGATGTGGCCAGACATTTGAGGCTACAATAAAAACCTGTTTTGTGAGCCAGCTTGTCATGTCAAGTTGTTTTGTTTTGTTGTTGCTGCTGCTGTTGTTTTGTTTTAATTTCACTTCAATGTCTCTGTGAGCTGGGGCGGGTTGCAATTCCTGACATTACCCCGCATATAATGAGGGCATAGGCGTGGGCCCATAAACCATTGCATGTATGGGACTGACTTCCTCATGTGTTGTGCAAAAATGAAAACGCTTAGCTTGAAGGATAATTACTACAGTTCCCCTATAAGAATAAAATACCACCCAGCAGCCTACCTCAGGGAATAAATGCTCATTGTGCTTTCTTGAAATTTGCACACAATACAGGTCAGGTGGTTAATGAAGCCATAAAGTATATTATGTCTGAGATACTAAACATCATGGTAGTCACTTGGCCTCGGTGGTTAAGAGAGCGGAAGATGTTTATTGCCAGAAGCCACCCTTCTCGCTTTGCGAGGCCCATTCATAGCCCGCTCTTTGTAAATAAACATATAACCTTTGCAACAGTAATTTAAGGCTGTGCCTTAAAGAAGACACTGAGGGTGTGGGAAGAGGAAGAGGGAAGATAAAAAATCTCATGAATAAAGTTGAAGGCTGCAGGCGAAGGTGGTTATTAAGTCCCAAGCTGTTTTTCCTTCACATTTCCTCACCAGCGAAATAAAAACAATTATTGCTTTGATGCTCAAAAATTAGAACACATTTGTCGTTTTTAAAGGCAGTCATAGCTACACTTGAGCTCAGCAGTAACAGGGGAGGCAAGGGAAGCAGGCCCTGGGCCTGCCATCTCTCAGTGTGGCCTTGGCCAGGGCAGAGGATCCTCAGCCACTGGAGGGGTCAGAAATCCCACCATCCTAGGGCAGCGGGGCTCTAGGGCCCCGACAGGCCCTGCACTGGGATGGCTGCTGCCCGCTCCCCCACCAGACAGGTAGGTAGGCGTGATGATTCCAGATGGCGAACCTTCACGGAATGTGCTGGTGTGTTCCAGAAAACCAAGGTCGTTCCACCAGTCCATTCCCAGCCCTCTTCTGCAGCTGTGCAGAGAGAGATTTGCCTGAATAATCACACATGAATGACAGAAGTCTCTACCTCAGTGGGGCTAAGAGGAAAAAGTCAGAATCGGTGACTCTGGTGTGAATCGACCACAAGAGCCTATTGTTCAGAAGATTCAAGTGTTCCTGCCTCCCCTAGCCCCCGTTTTCCTCAACTTATTTAGACATCTCAGCCAAAAAAGGAGTTTCACCATTTCCCTTAGTGACAGAGATCATTGCCTGAGTGCTCTCTTCCCTTCGCTAATATAGCTGTGGCTTTATGCTTTACCCATGAGAGCAAGCTTATCCAACCTGCAGCCCGCAGGCTGCATGCGGCCCAGGATGGTTTTGACGGAGGCCTAACACAAATTCATAAACTTTCCTAAAACATTATGAGATTTTTTTTTGCAATCTTTTTTTAGCTCATCTGCTAACATTAGTGTTAGTGTTTTCTGTGTGGCCCAAGACAATTCTTCTTCCCATGTGGCCCAGAGAAGCCAAAAGGTTGGAGACCCCTGCTTTAGATCATTGTAATTGGGGAAAAAATAAAACTGGGTTATGGCCCAATGAATTCTAGGTTAGCCTTTTTTTAACAGTGCTGTGAAGTGTGGGAAGATATACATAAAGAAAATAGGTATGAGTATATATATATATATATATATATATATATATATATATATATATAGTATGACTATAAAATATAGTAATATAAAATTTATTTAAAATATAGAACATGTATAATATACATATGTGTTCGGTTATTACATGAAGCAAAAATAGATTTCCAAGGGAGAAATATTCTCACATTTCCAAGCACACATTCTGAGATTGCTCAAATAAGGATATTGGTTTTGTCGTGTAAATATTTGATTGCACATACAAACAATCTAGCCTTCCATCATGAATGTGTTCTTGAAAGAAAAGAAGTTCAGAAGCTAAGGCTGAGGGAGGCGGGCTATGAGAACCATCAGCCCTGACGTTACGCTTTTGCTCTGTTCCCCATGCATCCACGGGCCACAAGTTTTCTGTGGCTTTGAGTACTCGCTTCCTCTCCCACCTGCTCCACATGAAGTGAAGGGTGAGTTCCAGTCCAGGAAGTGAGGGAGAGGATGATCTTCTATTCCCTTAGTCCACCAGCCTCCCCTTGTTTTCAGGATAAAGTCACAAACTTCTGGCGCTTAGTGTGGACCCTGTGACAATTCTGAGAGAAGAGTTGGCTTTCATTTTAATGCTATTGTAAAATGTGTAGAGATGCATAGCTATAAGGCACTATAAAAGTTTAAGGTATTATTGTGACAAGGACAGCGAAGGTTCAGCTGCTTGCAGAAGCACAGGGGACCAAAAGTAGGAGGCGAATCTAGGAGGGTTTGGTGGTCATACGTGTTGTTGTTTTGATTTTCATTGTCAGGTTTTTCTGTCAGCAGTTTTACAGGTTGTCAATCTTTGAGGGGCTGCAAATGAGGAATTCACATCAGCTTTTTTGTTGTTGTTCCAGAGGGGTGGTGGTTTGAACTAAAAATATCCATTATCCTCAGAACAATCAAAGAGAGTGAGATGGATTTATTAACCAACAGAATATTCGTATGCCCAATTCTGGTCCTTAATTCTTTCTAACTTTTGCTTCAGTCCGTGGAAATGCTGTTTGGGTGATTAGGAATATGCTGCATTTGCCACATCTTTCCAAATATTGGTGTGATATGTTCAGATCCATTTTCTGGTCACTCTGGTTCACAACCACCTGGTAACTGAAAGCTGTGTTTGAAGGCTCAGCATCACTTCCTTAATATTTTCTGAGCATTTTCTATCTGTGGGCACTGGGCTGCCTTCTGACTATAAAATACTGAGGAAAGTGAGCATGGTACCTGCCCTCATGGAGTTCAAACCAAGCTAGGGAGGCACACATTCATCACATTAGCATGCAGAAAGATATGGAATTCTATCTGTTACGGATATTATGAGGAAGTGGACAGGTAGGAGTTAGTTTCTTCGTAGCCCACCCTAGTATGCTTAGCACAACTAGCGAGTACAGGCACACCTCATGTTACTGTGCTTTGCAGATACTGCATTTCTCAGACTGAAGGCACTTGAACACATAACTGGATTGTTACATCATGATCAAACTTGAACAGATGAGGAATTGCTTCTTGTGGATGAGCAAAGAATGTGGCTTCTTGAGAGAGAATGTACTTCTGGTAAAGATGCTCTGAAGACTGTTGAAAGAACAAAGGACTTAGAATATTACATAAACTTAATTGATAATGCAGCCACAGGATTTGAGTGGATTGACTCCAATTTTGAAAGATGTTCTATGGGTACAAATGCTATCACACAGCATCACATGCTATAGAGAATCTTGTGAAAGGAAGAGTCTATAAGGCATCAAACTTCATTGTTGTCTCATTTTTTTTTAAGATTTATTTTATGGTTTGAGAGAGAGAGAGAGAGAGAGAGAGAGAGATAGGGGAGGGCTCAGAGCAGTCTCCACAGCTGTACATCATTAGTTGTGACATTGTTTCATTTCACACAGGTGGATGTGGGGCCCCACAGGGTGGAAACTGAACCAGGGGCCTCCCACATGGGATGTGAGAACCTTCACCACCGCACCATCTGGGTGGCTACCAGTTGCGCTGTAATTCAGCATATTGGTTTGCATGGGCCAGGGTCAGGAATCGAACCCTGCATTTTGCAATTGCAAGGCAAGCACTCGATGGCTGAGCTATCCTGGCATCCTCCATGTTGTCTTATTTGAAGAAATTGCCACCACTCTGATCCATCAGCAATCATCATCGTCGAGGCAAGACCCTCCACCAGCGAAAGGATTGTTATTAGCTGAAGGCTCAGATGGTGACTAGCATTTTTAGCAATAAAATATTTTCTAAATAAGGTATATAGGTTGTTTATTTAGACAGAATGCTAAATAGTCTACAGTATAGTACAAACATCACTTTTACATACATTGGGGATCCAAACAAAAGAAATGTGTAGCTGCTTTGTTGCGATATTTGCTTTATTGCGGTGGTCTGGAACCCAACCCTCAACGTCTCTGAGCTATGCCTGTATTCAATAAATATTCAAAGTGTGCCAAGTCTCATTATAGTCACTTCATTCAATACAGCACTCAACCCCCAACCAATGAATTCCACATTTTATTAAATCTAAGACACCATCAAATGTAGTAATTCAAACCTTTAGTTTATCATTACAAAAGAAAGGTAAAATGGACAGACCGCTACCAATGAAACTATGGCACAATGCTTTCTTACCATGTAGAATGTTTATTTTATACGTACTGAGAAGGTACTTTTAGACCTAAGTATACCAGTTTTTATAATCTATTAAACTTATGTTTGTATGCGTGTGTATACAAAATATCTAAGGTGAGGAGTGCTGAATTCTTCTTTACATTCCAGCATGATGCTACTGAATCACTTTTTTACTCGAAATTATTGATGTCAGTGTTTCCGTTTTCATTTCCAATGTTGTCCTCAACGCCACCAAGACAGACGGTGAACTAACCTTTTAACAAAATAACTAAAAGCTACTGGCATTGGACCTCTAGGCTAGCTCCGCAGTCATGCAGAATGGGCCTATTCTTGACTTGCACTTCAGGAACGTGACTAAACATGCACGATTTGTCACACACACCCCGCTCCACCCCACCCCCACCCCCACCCCACACACCTCCACCACCCGCTTGTGTTGTTTCTAATGGTTAAAAGAGTGCTCACTATAGTTTCTGGAGTTTTTGCCCAAGTTGTTAACAACCATTCTTCCAGTTTTGATGTTAGAACTTTTAATATTTGCACATAATGTAGGTGATGCCAATTATATCACAACTGCTACCTGGACAATAGCAATTATAAGGTATTTATTGTAATGCACATCTAATTTGAAGAATATTAAAATATGGGAAAATCTTGGGATTGAACCTAGTATTGTTTGTTGAGTTCTTACTTGTACCAGATATTATTTAAATTTAGCACTGTGTATTAACTCATTTAATCTTTGTGACATGGCCAAGTAGATATTATTTGTATCTCAACTTCACAGAAGAGGAAAAATAATTTAACACCTTGTACAAATCACAGAATCCTGGTGCAAAACTTGTGATCTGAACCCTGATACGTGGAACTCTCAAGCATTACAGTACACAGCTAAGGGGAGAAATTATGATAAGCCATCCAGAGGTGACATGGTGAAACTCGAGGCTATTGTATGATTTGGCTTGTACTCTAATTGGCAAAAGTGGGAATATTGTTCAATATTTTTTCACTTGGTTTGCGTAAATGCAATCTAGATCTATGTTTGTATATAATTGCCACCTACACCTCAGATATGGATTTTAACCATTTCCCAAACGGAGAAATTGAGCAAGTAGAATATGGTTGTTTTTTCTCAGTGGGACTTGTTACAATGATGATGCCCAAATTGAAGAACTAGAAATATCTTTCTCGTTCATTGCTGTTGAGAAGATGACCTTGGTCTAAGCTTCAAGGGCTTACTACATCCTTAGAAAGAGATAAACATGGTGTGCTCAGGTGTGGGTCTTCTGTAAATTTTCCCAAGCCCCTCAGAATCACCTACGCTTGATTCACCCCTGTCCCACCTTCTAGCAAGCTGTTCTTTTCTGGACATATATTCCTTCTGTCTGGGTCAAGTATAAAGATAACAAAGAGTGTAAGCAGATCTAGAATAGACTTGTAAGAGTTTCTGACAGCTTCTGTTACCCCCAGCCTATTATTCATGCTCCTATGAAACGAATACTTACACCTCAGTTAATCTATGTTTCTCTGATTAGATCATGATGACAAGGTGAAATTATCCATTTAGAAAAGCCTAGCTAAAGATGAAAAAACACAGTTTTTCTACCTCTATTTCAGACCCCATATGAACCCGATGAGCTCAATCTCAAATCACAATTGAAATTTATAAGCTCAAATTCATTTCAGCCCAAATCTGACATCTTTATGCAAATAAAATAAAGGTTTAAAGATGGTCTTAAAAATATTTATTGGGGTTTTTGGACAGCAACAATGTTTTGTTTAAAAAAAAAATTCAATGAGTTTAGTTTAAATGAAGCAAAAGCATAAGGGTCAAATTTTCCTTAATATACACTTGGGCTTAAAAATTAAGGGAAAAGTACTGGGAAAACAAAACTTGCTCTGGTTGTGTGAAAATAAGAACACTTGGAAAGGAATTGACAACATTTGACACATCTAAAGTATAGTCAATTTCACCCATCTTTGAGGGACAAAAGCCTAAGGACCATCCTGTCATCATTAGGGAAAGGATAGCATGTCATGATGGAGGACCTTGGAGAAATAAATACTTAATTTCAAACTTTCAGAACTTGAACTCTTATATGTGCACATGATTACTTCATTCTGGGGGGGAAAAAAGACACATACTCTGAAAACGTTCTGACTTGGCTTCTCATGGTATATTAAAAGCATACAATTGAGGCACAGACTCCAAGTTTGGAGGTTTAACCCCAGGGAGAGAAAATTATGGTTTTCTCCATTTATCCATGAACCCTGCAGCTGGTAAGGCTGTTCTCTGTTAGTAATTACACTGAACAGATGAGGGATTTTTTAATTTTTTTTTTATTTGACCTGCAGTTAAACAAAATTTGCTTGTTTTATTTTTGGTTAAAAAATGATGAGGCAGCACCAACCCCAGTTTCACCCTAGAGCTGTTGATTTTTTTTCCTCTCCTTCCTAATTTGTTTCAGACTATGAGGGTAGAGTCCCGTTTTAGTGGGAAACATTTGCAGCCAAGACCTTCAGGGGCTTTATCTGCAGTTTATTTTGTTAACTACAAGTTTAAGATTGTCATGAGGTGGTTTTCTTTCTTTCAAACTTTGTAATGGGAAAGTTCATCTGCTGCTTTTAGGAAACATATTTAAAGCAAAAGAAAGGGAAGGTTGGGTTTGGAGGAGTTCAAATTCCTCAGTAGAGCTCTTAAAATCAATGATAGTTATAAAGAGGGGTAATAAAATGATACAAATGAATTCACTGTCTCAAAGCTTTAGCATATAGTCCATGCTCCACTCCCACCCTTCCCCTTGTAATTCAAATTTAACACTAATAAAAGAGAGGAACTAAAGATAATTGGCTAGAATCAAGCATTACATATCAGGCATTTCACAAGCTGACCCAGCAGCTCAATGCATTTTAACTTATGAGTTCAGAACAAAAAACAATGGTCCATGAGGTGGAAAGAATGTGGTACAACACCCCATTGCCCTCACTGGTATTTAGAAAGTTTTGGCAAAATTTCATAACAAATTTTTAAATAATGTGAAAGTGGCCTGTTTCCGGTTTCTACCACGCACCATGCCTGCCTTGAGGATGTTGTGGTTTGGGGCAAGTGGCCAAAGATTTTGCCTGGCAACACCGATGGAACAGACAGGCTGCTAATAATTCTCCAGCTCGTACAGTGCTTTCTCATTTGATGTTTCAGGGAAATGTCATGTATGCCCTTCCATTCTATCTTCATCACAGCCTAGTAGATCCAGCTGCCCTTATTTTCCTGATGATGACACCAACGGTTAAGAGCATTGAGGGACTTGATCAAGGGCACATCATGAATAAAGATTACAGTAGACATTTAGCCCACTTTTCTGATCCTAAGACCAAAGAGTCTTCCCTCAAGATTCAAATGTGGAATGGACTATGCTCAATCCTCTTTTTCACCCTCTTTTCCCTCTTCTCTGTAGGGCTCCCATGGTTTTCTCGCCTCACAGGCTTCTGGACACCACCCAAGAATACCATTGGAAGAATGTGGATCCCACTGGACGTGCACAGCAAACCAGGTTTGACCCATTGTTTTCTAGAACCTACAGCTCTAACTTCACTAATCATTATTTGTTTTGAGACAGAAAAGCCAATCATCTCATTCAAAGGCCAATATATATATATATGGTCACGAGGTGTAGAGTACAGCATAGGGAATATATAGTCAGTGGTATCGTAATAGCTATGTAAGGTATCAGATGGGAAATCTTGTTGGGGTTATCATTGCATAAAGTCGGTGAATGTCTAAGTATTATGTTCTCTTGTACATGTGATACTAATTGGAAAAAAAAAGGTCAATGTGAAAAACTTCAGGCATCTTTCACTGCTACCATGAAAATCCTAAGTAAGCTAGCCATCTATAAATTTTAGCCAGGTTGACCTTCCTCCACAGTATAGATTTTATCGCTGGAAATCTCTGCTCTGCCCATTGGGTGAATGGCCGTGCATCTGAAGGAAGCGCCATGTACCGGAGCAAATAGAGGCTTTAGGGCAAGAAAAATGTGGGTTCATATCGTATTTCTGCCATCTAACAGTTATGTGACTTAGGGCCCGTTATTTCACCTCGCCGAAACCTAGTGTCGCCTGTAAAACTGTTCCTTTAATCTTAGAGGATTCTGCTGAGGATAAAATTAGATAGCATGTATAATACGGCCATAAAAAGCTACTTTTGTTGAACTCCGTTCCAAATACTTTTTCTCAACGACGCTTGCACAGCTCGCGTTGCAGCTTTGGGTTTCCAGATGCGGTCGTGGCCTGTGGCTGTGTCTGTGCAACTGCCCTGTGACCAACTTAATTGTGAGTTCATTTGCTTGGAATGAGGTGGCGCAGCGCTGGGTGATGCTTTGGTGCAGTTTTTCCCAGAGGAGACCTGCCCACCACTGGTGGACTGTGGTAAGGAGAGTGGAATAGGAAAGAGGTGATGTGTGGAAAAAATACTACGAATTCTTTAAATGTGTTATTTCATTGAATCCTCTCCACAACCAGGAGTGGAGCATCAAGCAATTACATAATTACACAGCAAATAGATCAACTATTTATATAGCCAAACTCAGTAATTAGGACGGAGAACACTATTAACTGAGTTTGTAAATGAATCCTTCAGGTACTTATCTAACTCCCGGCTTCTCTTTGTTCACTATAAATCATTAGCTCTGGGATAATGTATTCGTTAACTTAATTGGCATCAAGGTCCTGGCAGATAATTCAGATCTAAATTATTCACATAGTCTTTCAGATTATATCAGATTAGAAAAATATTGTAATATTCGAAGGCCTTTTTTGCATGGGGTGTCAGCTACAACAGGATGAGCTGCCCACCATAAAATTATGAGCGTGTGCTCTATCTGGCTTGTCCCATCTGGGGGTTGGAAGGAGGTAAAACAAAGTTTTCTGGTCTTAAAAACTAGATCAGTGGCCCTGCGAGAGTACTAGGCCATATGAAATACCTTAGGGCCTTGCATCAAAAGACTCTCTGGAGGTTTAGATACAGGATTATTTCAGGGTCCTAAACAATTGAAAACTTAAGGATCAAGGAGTATCCACTTAAAATATAAACAGATCATCTGGTTTTTTGATGATTATTCGAAGTTGAGGTATCTTTTCAAGCTAAATTTCAAAATACAATTCTAGGAGAGAAATGAAAGGTAGAACTACAGTACTAAAAATTAGAAGAATTCCCTATAGACTCATGATTATTATTCTATTCTTCTCCACCAAATCCTGCAATTATCTGTATAGATATTTATTCATTTTTTGGTATATTCTGGATTTAATATAAATGTAATATGTGCATGAATATGAATACTTCCTTGAACATTTGAGACAATTTGGCAAAGGTTCAAAATACTTTGATAAATACAATGGGGACTTCATATATGTAATATCCATCAAACATTGAGGAGTTATAATCAAAACTGGGAACACTACAACCAACATGTCTTATGCAAAATAAAAATGTCATTTCATGCCATCTTAAAAGCATTACTAAGACATTTAGGACTTTAGACAACTCTTTGCCGTTTCAAATTGTGGTTTTGAGTAGTATTTTCAGTTCTAACCTACTTTCTAGATTAAAATTAAGGCATCCTACACCATTGGGCTTCAGTGTCCACCTACCTTGAAAGAGAAGGTGATCCTTTCTAGAAGCATGCAAACATATGAGGTTCTCCCAAAACATACCAGATCCATGCTCCCGGGTAGTAATTGGGCCAGGAACTTAAAATAGAATTGCTATGTTTTCTCCTCTTTCTTTAAATGTATTTTTCTTATAAACATAGAACCATCAAAGGTTGAAGGTACAAGGATTCCAGACCCACCCATTTTAACTTGTTGTAATCAGTTGAGCCACATTTTCATATATGCAAGAACAGATGGTATGTTTTTATCATAAAATGACCTTTTCTTTGCTTTACTGCAAAAAAAAAGAAAGAAAGAAAGGAAAAGTTGAACCCCAAATGACGATGTTTTTCACAGACCCATGGCCTGTTGTAATCTGGGCTTGTTTCAGCTCCCTGAGCTAATTTGTGGTTGAGTGTGGCGTCTTTTGTGTCTGTAGATGTATCAGACGAAAAAGCCCTTTTATATCAATGGAAATATCTTTTTCTATGTACACAATATATGTGTATTTAAAAGGAGGGGAAAATGGTTTACCCACATTTGCAAGTGAAGTTCCCATTGTTCAGGTAATGGACTCACTACTTCACGTGTCTGCACAGTCTTCTATCCCTTCAAAATTAATTATAGAACGTACTCAAATGTGTACACTCTGCCTGTGTGTACACACAGTGGACATTGCAAGAAATCACTTGAATATTTCAGGCTGAAAATGCTTTATTTAAAACATACAATTGATTAAGGGAAAGCGAAGAATTTTGTTTGCGTTATTAAGAGAATTGTGTGCTGTTCATTTCGTTCTTGTGTGGGTAGAGTCATCTTTTAAATAATTCATGTTTCCTTATGACCAAGTTTTTTCCCTTTGCTCAGATGTACTCTAGAGATGATTATAGAGTCTGAACCAGCGACATATTACTGCAAAAAAATAAGGCCTGTTGATGAATTTTGTAATACCCTGACATTTTTATTCTTTCCTCTGCCAATAAGGTTATGTTCTCTCTCGGTGTGTTCTACATTCAGCACTACCAAACTGATAAAATGTAAAGAAATTCAGGGTCTGAAGGGTTTGCTCTGTGGCTGTTTCTTATTTTCATTTGAAAAAAGTGGAAACCTTAGTTTCTGTCTTACATCTAGTAAGAGACTGGAAGCTGTTACCATCTGAAGGTCTGAACTAGGAATGGGAACATAAAGTCAAATCATGATATCCATTTAGCATGAATCCCTTTCTAACTCATGCTAATTGGCAATTGTAGGTGGTCTTGGTAGAGAGACGAGTAATTGAATGGGAAAGAAGTCGCAGTCCCCAAGGTGGGCCTGCTAATCCCCAAGCAATGTCATAGGAACCGGAAAGCACTGGGTTGTTCAGCTAATTTCCTCAACCTGCTGCCGAGGCAAAGAGGGGATTCAAGCTTGACTATTGGGGTGCTGTCTGTCACCAGCACCAAATTCAATCCCAGGAGACTGAAGGAAACTATGTCAGGCCCATCTTGAAGCATCTTTGTGATTCACAATGTTCTTGGAAGGACTCGCAATAAAGAGTAATATGTTGGGGAAATCAAATCACGAATTGAAGCTGTTAATTACACACACATTGGTTTGAAGCTGAAGCAAATACTTGTATCTGCCCTTCGCTGCACATTTTATATGCTGCCTGTTCCTCTGCTGCTGATCGGTCTGTTTCTCTCTAATCTACCGCCCCTAACACTGCCACTACCCAATTCCAAGCGCAAGCACAAATGTAAAATGGAAATTGCAGCCTCGATTGCTGCTACCGGAGTGTGGAGAGAGACACCGGATTCCGTAATAGCCTAGCCAGGCCGAGGATTGACTTCCATGCCCTTGCACACAGGCGAGCTTCTCTTATCCATCACTTCCCTCTTTGGTTTCCTGTCCAGTTGTGTTCTGTGGCCAACCGTGTACATTTTCCATGCCAATTTACATGTGTTTTTGTTGGCATAGAAGGGAGCGCTTCTACACTTGAGACCTCCAAGCCCACTTACATTGCATTGAAATTCTTTTTCTCTTCTTTCTTCCCCATTATAAAGGCTGCAGGATAATTTAGCTAACGCTTCCCTTCAGCAATAATCATCTGTCTTACTGTGACATCCCCAAACTCTTAAGGTATGTTTGATCATGATAACATACTAAGCTAACTTCTAACCCTGTTTTCTAAGAGCTTTCTATCAAAGAAGTGGGTCTGTAATTCTGAACTCTAAGGCGATTGTCAAGTCGGAAAAGAGAGAACATGTGCCAAGGCACAGATGGACTTAACGCATGAGGAGGAGGAGGTCATTATGGTAAATGGTGGTGCGGGATAAGAAGTGGCAGGAGGTGGGCTGAAAAGAAAGATTCCGTTCCAATTCCGGTGCCTCTTATGCTCAAAGCATTTGGATTTCCTCCAGTAAGCAGCAGGGAGGAATCAATGGACATTTTTATCCAGCGACATTGCCCACTTTACTTTTTAGAAGAAAAAGAAAGTTTGGTGGTAATATAGAGAATTAACTGGGCAAGAGAGAAAAGCTTTTGCAATCAGAATAAGCTATGATGTGACCTAGTTGAAGGCAGTGGGAGTATGTGAATGAAGAGGAGGGGGTCTGATTTGGGGAACATTTCTGAGGCAAAGCTATGGATGGTACTTCTGGATGGTCCTTCCTTCGTGTTCTTTTGATGTGATGGGTGAGAGAGGAGGGTTCAAAGTGAATAGATAATGACCTCCTTAACCAAAAGAGGCGAAAGAACAAATGTTGCCAAACAGTGTCCAACTTGACTTCTATTTCAGTTACAGTAAAATCTGAGATCCTTAAGGATCCTCCAAGACAAGATGCCTGTTGATAGTTGAAAACATAGCAGAGTCAGGGCTGGAGAAGGAGATCCGTGATGAAGTCACAAGAGTTATTGAGACTGCCTACGAAGAGAGTGTGAGGTGAATAGAACTGGAAACAGGACCACCAGAAGGAACAGGCAGTGGGAAAAAGCCAACAATTGAATCTGAAAATATATTAATTAATTGAAGAGAAAATCAGGACAGGATTTGTGTAATATCCAAAGAGTGACCTAGCCAGCAGGCTGGTGGAATGCGGTCCCCACTGCAAAATGTCAAAGGGGCATTACCTCCCCTGACGGTTTTTCCTCTCTGAAAGCTACTACTACAACCCAAAACATGCTTTGGGAGTCAGTGTCTACATTCCCATTTTAATTGGGAATGGTGTGGTTTTTTAAAATCAGCACAATAAAGTGGACCTTTTTCAGATTATTCTTCTTATTGAGTGCTTAAAGAATGCACTCAGCAATGCATTACAGCAAATATAATTATATTAGTGATGTTGTGTTTTGTTTAGTAAACACCAGCCTGGCCTGAGTTTCTTTTTCCTTATTTTTTCTTTCTAACTTATGTATATTTCAACTTT
>PVKE010028271.1:0-21034 GCA_004027555.1 Craseonycteris thonglongyai | reverse complement strand
CCCTTTTCTCCTTTAAGCTTTCTCCGACCATTCTGCCCTCCCCCTTTCAACACTAAGACTTATCACATTGTATATCACTAGAGTGGAAATTCTTAGGGTAAACAGAATCTTACACAGATTATATACTATTTCATGAAGCAATTTTCAAATAACAAATGAATAAAACCTGACAGCACTTGACTATCCAGTTTTTTATACTCATATTGATTCTTGGCTCAGAAGGTACAGTTTTTTTTTCTTTCTGAGACGTATGAGGGCTGTCAGGAAAGTCTCCAGCCATGTAATATGAAAAATAGGGGTATCTATGGCTGGATTTTCCCCAGACAGCCCTCGTATATGCTTTCTTACAAGGCACTCTTTGCAGAACTATAAACAAAGGAATAAAATGGATGTCCTTAGGTGGCAAAACTATGATCTAAATTTCTACAAAAAAAAAAATTACTTAGATAACAGGGGAAAAAATTGTTTATCTTTACAAGGAAAGCTTTAAATGACACAGTCATTAGCCCCTAAAGTACAACTGCTAGAAAATTTCTCAAGTTGTAAAGAAAGAAATTAAACCAAGGTGGATGAATTCCTGTTCCTATCACAACAGTGAGGTCCCTACGGTCAAGGACCAGGTCCTGCTCGTCTCTGTACTTCTTAGAACCTACTCTGGCATTAGACTGGCAAACACTCAGCACTGAAACGGTGAGAGAACACCCATTGGTCACTAAAAGAATCAGAAAGTAACCAACACCAGTTAGTGAAAAGCCATTAGCTTATTCTGTTAACTTGGTCATTAATCTCCTAATTTTGAAAACCCAATTTTCAAAACGAACTCATAGAATAACTTCATCTCCCTCAACTACCCCAGGCAGATGGAGCGGTGGAGTGAAAGAAACGGGGTTGGCTCCTTCTAGGAATTCTAAGTACCAGTCATAATATGCCGCGGTATTCCTAAACCTATGCCCGGCACAATAGGACAACTCCACTAAGAAAACCTATGGATAATTAAGATTGCCCCCATTTTTGTACTGAGTCATTGGAAATATTTTATACTTTGTATCATTCCAAGAAATATAGCTTGCTACATTGTCAAGGGTTCACCTCAGCAGCTTAATTCCAAGTCCATTTACTACCATCAATCAAAGAGAAACCTGCTTCATCTCATACCCGCAATCTTATTAAAAAAAAAAAAAGTTTTTACCTTTTCTCCCCTCTCTCTCTCTTTGTCCTTTTCCTCTTTTTTCTTTTTTTTCTCACTATGCCCATCTGGGTGGAGGCCAGGAAGTGGCGGGGGAGGGGCAACTGCTCCAGTGTAGGGGATGCTGGGAGGAGGGCCAGGTGTCACAGTGACTTCTGCCACGGAGGCAGCAGGAAGTCCTGAACTTCTCTTGGACTTGGAGTGGCGCTTCTCTTTATGCTTTTCTTTGTCCTTCTTCTTTTTGCTCTTTTTGGATTTCTTCTTCTTCTTGATTTCCCGGTAAGAATCATCTATCACTAACTCGCCAGCCTCTAGTTCCCCACCCGAGGACGAGTCTGTTTCTACTATCATAGGTTCAAGCCCTGAAAGATCCAAGTTAGCACTGTGGGATTCTGGGAACTGGGAGGCATCAGACCCACCGCCTTCGGGGCCGGGAGACGAGTGTGGGTCTGAGGATGATTTGTGCTTCTTCCGGGCTGTCTTCAGAAAGCTCTGTAGCTCGTGTCCTAGGAGTAAAGCACCTTGCTCATCTCGAGCTGATTTCCTGGAGGACTTTCTTGCAGCTGCTTGCTGAGAAGGGTACTGAAAAGACTCCTCATCCACTGAGCTGCTTCCCTTCTCCTTTGGGGAGAGAATAAGTTTCATCTTTAAACCATCAGGCTCACGGAGGGTCAGTGTCTCGGTGTTCACATAGAGCGGCTTCATTTTTTTGGATTTGTGGGAACCACCATCCTCCAGGGATAGTTCCCCACTGACTTTCTTCCTGTGGTGTTCCTTTCTACTCTCTGAATGGCTTGAAGAACTACAGGATTTTTCCCCCATCTTTTTGGAGGGCTTGGAGCTGGTTGCCAGGGGGGAAGTGATAGCTTTTAACAGGTCCATAGCTGTATCAGCAGACTGCGGGCTGGACTTTTTCTTTTTCTTCTGTGACGATTCCAAAGACGAAATATCTAGAAATAATCAAGAGAAGTAGTGTCCATATGACAAAGCAACTTCCAACAAGTTTCCTCTCTCATCCAAAACACTCAACTAACAGGAGGAAGAAGCTAACAGGAGTTACTTAAGAGGAAGAAGCCCTTCAACTGATCCCCACGCTCAGAGACAATGCCCACAGGCTTCTTGGCTTGGTAGAGTCCGCCTCTGACCCTGGAGACAGTTCTCGCCACTAGAGCTATTTCTCTTCACTGAGTCTTCACAAGCAACCAGAGAGCGTACCCAGAAGAATGGACTACAGCTGTGGGGTTATGAGTACAGTTGACCCCTGAACAACACAGGTTTGAACTACACAGATTTTTTTCAATAAAGACTATAAATGTATTTTCTCTCGTTTATGATTTTATTAATAACAGATTTTGTCTCTAGCTTACTTTATTGTAAAAATAAAGTATACAATACATACAAAATATGTGTTAATTGACTATGTTACTGGTAAGGCTTCTGGTCAATAATAGGCTATTAGTAAAGTTTTTGGGGAGTCAAAAGTCACATACAGATTTTCAACTGTACAGGGGTTGGCGCCCCAAATCCCCACGTTGTTCAAGGGGCAACTGCAGTTACAATTTAGATTATACTGTAGACAAGAGTATTGTTTGTATTCAGGACAAACCCCTTCTAGCACAGTTAGTCTTGTCAGCTATGTGCACAATATAGCTAAGAAAAGTTGGCCTGTGAATAGAAATGCACTGGACTGAGAAGTGACCCATAGGTGCAGGCCAGAGGGCCCCAGGATTACATGACAAAAGGGATGCTGGGTAACAATGGGCACAAGAGAAGTGGATGATTGGGAGAGAAGGAACCTGGTACCTGGTGTATCACAAATGAAGACTGTTCTTCTATGCTGAAGCCTCCAAAATACCAGCCCTCCACCTCTCTCCTCCTTCACACTGGTTTATCGGCACTCAGAACAAGAACCACTGTCCTGTTAAATAGGCCACTGAGTCAGCAACATCTGCATCCCTTTCCCCTACCCCGACTCCAAGAACCAGTGCTGTGTTTATCCCGCCTGCCGCCCTTCCCTGTCTGTACCTCCATAGTAGTAATCATCAGAATGCTTCCTCTTCTTCTTGTGTGTGTCCGTCCCCAAGAAGTAAAGCTCACTGTCCTGGAAAAGGAAGAATTGATCAATGAATCAGATGATGAAAGCAGTTGGGAAACAATTTTGGTTTTGGATTTCTGACTTCGGAAAACAAAGTAAAACACAGAAAATAATAAAAATAGACATGAAGGATGTTTTCTTTTTAAAAGTTTTTAAAAGAAACTTCTTCCTTTAAATATGAGGAACTATGATATGAAGAGTTTAAAACACTCCTCATTCAAATGTTTAGAATTTACCTTTAACTTCTTCTTGGAAGAATTCCTGACCTGAGCAGCAATTTCTTCCTCTTCCCTTAAAAAATCTTTGTAAGAACGTTTCTTTTCTCGTTGGCTTCGGCCAGCTGCTAGTCCTATGTCCTCAAAGCTGTGATCACCATCAAAGCAATCTGAGAAGCACAGGTTCATTTGGGAAAGGGGGAGGGGGAGGGGAAGGGGAAGGGGAAAGGGAGAGGGAAGGGAAAAGGCAAAGGGAAGGAAGGGCAGGAAAGGAAAGGAAAGGAAAGGAAAGGAGAAAGTCAAGTAAGAAACAACCAAATCACCACATATGTAATGCAAATTTCCAAATTAAAATGATTCAGTAAGTCCACTGGAATACAAAGCTAGATTCAAGGGGACAAGAATCTTTCCTGATGACGTGGTTGCAAGAATCAAACATGAAGAAGCAATGGTTCTATGCTATGCAAAGGCCCAATATGCATCCTCAGACATGGTTGCTTAGTTGTGATTTGGCAGGTGGACAGGCTTGCAGAGGTTAAGGCTGAAAAGAGTAAGGGTTCAGGTGCTGTGCTGCTGTGGGAGTCCAGTGTGACTCCTACCCCGACTCCTGCACACTGGAGCTGGCAAGGACCACGAGTGCTGCAGGGATCACCCAACAGACTACAGCTCAGACTCTGGAGTTGGAACCCTGTCTTGGTGTCCGTGTCCATGGGCCCAGTCTGGGGATGACGTGGAGACTTAATACTGCTCTGGATCATCACCTGGGAGTCCAGGCTGTGACGGCCAGTCCTGGTCTCTATGTCCGTGGGCTGCACGGACTGATGAGGACACCCCCTTTGAAATGCTTCTCAGATTAAGGGGTCATACCTTCTTTCTTCACGGAGTCATCATAAGCCATGGCGGTCCTGCAGGCCCTTTGAGAATGTGTCACTGTGTCCAGGTTCCTTCCCGTCTACAGGACCAGGTCTGAGAAACAAAGAAGGAGAACCCTCCTGTAATGCGACATCACTGTGGAGAAGCAACCTTCCAGATGGAAATGCGTAGTGATCCAAGGGCAGACTGGAAGGGCAGCAAGAAATAAAGGAGTGTCTTGTCACCTTCTCATTCTGTTTGTAAATATACTGGGGTTGAAACTGTAGGATGTGCACTTGGCTTAATTTGATTTGATTCATGAATTAAAATTGTTGTTTGGGGAAGTATATAAATTACCTCCTACATTAAAAAATACTCCAAAATTAATGAGAATTTCTGAAATGCCAACAGGACTGAACACTGAGACGGTAAACACTGACATTAAGTCAGAGGGAGAGGTTTAATCAAGGTTACAAAATGCAGATAAAGCAGGATACAAAAGAAGACAGATCACAACACACATTCGAGACCATAAAATCCTACTGTTTGAATTGGGAACAGGCTAAAATCTACTGTAATGCAAGTTAGACAGAAATGATAGCATTAGAGAGACATTAAAGATCTTTAGATTTTTTTTGTATGCATTTTGTTGGGCTATATGAATTTGCTCAAAATCACAGACGTGTGAAAAGTCAGTACACTTCTTATATTAGTTGACCATATTATAGCTTTCAACACCATCAAGCCTTTCTTAAAGGCTAAATGAAAACAAGAAAGAATTAACATTTGTCTACTGGTGATGAAATTTTTGTGATTAAGTAACTTGAAGAATTACTATAATTTAAATTCCTAAGTTATTGCCTTGAATTTGCTAAAATTATTTTTTTTCACATTCAAGTTTATGTACCGGTATGTTCATTTTGACTTTGAAGATGAAAAGTCATAAACTGTACTCTAAGGTAAAGTTCTTCGAATATATTATGAACAGGCAATGTCACAATTCCTTCAGGAAAAGTCTTTGCAGGAAATTTAAAAATTATATACTAAATATATTGAAAATGTTCTTATCCAGTTAGTGAAATGCTTCATTACTATAGCTGGATTTAGAAATGCTGAAGGACTCTTCGATGAGACATTGCCAATCCCTTCATGTAGGTAGGGATAATACTGAAGTATACAACTTTTGTGAAAGAAAAGATGAATTTAATCAACAGGGGAGACTAAGAGTTAAACAAAAAGACTTAATTGCACAGGTCAGATAAAATACAATGCACAGATATACCTAAGTTGAAAATAGAAAAAATACTACCCAGAATGACTTACAAGTAAGATTAAGAAAAGAAACACACAAAAGCATTTCTTCACTTCTCTAAGAAGTGGAATGAAGAATGGACTTGGTCAAGGTAAGAGAAGCTAGAGTAAAGAAAAGAAAACAAAACAAACTGAATTATTTTAAAGATTAAACTGCAGAACTGCTAGCTCAAAGGCCTTTTCATAGGAAATGAATGGGATATAAGGTCAGGCCTCATATACAAATATAAGGAGGAAAGATACATAATGTAGCTGTTTTTCATGTTTAGCAGTAAGCATTAAACTTTCTCAAATAGAAATTACTTGTCTTCCTCTTTCCACTCAATTGGCACTCGCTCCAAAAGGGGTAAGGGGAAGGGGAACGCCATAGGCAATTACACCCTTTCACTTGAAAACAGTGTTATCAGCTCATTGGCACTGAAATACTGAATTTATTAGAAATGAGGGCTGTCTGGAAAAAATCCAGCCATTGTCCATATTATAAGAACTGTTACACAGCTGGATACTTTTGGGACAGCCTCTGTATATAGATCCCATTAGTTTTCATAGGCTGATAATGCCAAGAAATACCACAACTTGAGATCTCAACTAAATGTTTTCCCATGCCAAATGAATTTTGGCAAGGAATGCCTGAGAGATACTGGGGAAAAAATCTTAAATATTCAATATCATCGATATGGTTACCATCTGTTATCAACAACAATAAAATACACTTCTGCATGAAGCGAAGGCAGGTCCTGAGACTTCTAACCTGGCCTTCCCTTTGGTCACACCAAAACTAACATAAAACCGAGTTGAACACCCAACAGTCAGAATAGGAGTAAGTACCTCTGACAACGGTATTACGAGGGCTACTTACTGGACTATGAAAAAGTGCTCACGGTCTCATAAGTGACCACTCTGAAAAACAACCAGTGAAATAAAAAAAGTTGTGAAAGGGAACAGAAAATTAGGTGCTGATCCTCAGAGGCACAGGCCAACACAGAAAACATGTGCTGGTGTTAGCATTATGTGCTAGAACTAGGCCTGTTACTATTTAAATTTTCATAAAAAATACTGGAAGAACATTTTATAAATTATAGGATTAAATAACCTGTAAGAAAAAAATGAACGTGGCCTGGAGGTAAGCCCCATCCACTAAAAAATTGGGACAGCCACAAGCTTAAAAAACTAAAATTAAAAACACAACAGATTATGTCACTCACAGTTGAGGAACTGATGGACCCTGAATTTCTCGGTTCTTTAAAATTAGGATCTTATTGCTGCCTAGGGGATTGTTTTTGGTTGTTGACTCACAGAAGATGAAACCAGATAAAGTAAGTCTTAAGCAACAGTGTGGAAGGAAGGCAGAGTTAGGGTAACATTTATGTAAGATCAGATGGCTCCCAATATTCCTTCAGGGTCTTGAATATTATCCGTGAAAATTCAGAGTTCAGGGTTAGGCAGCAGATTATGAGAATTAAGGAAAACGAAAAATATTAGGTTTGACTTTTTTCACATTATAAAACAGAGGCTAGAATTACATTAAATGTTGGCAAATATGAAGCAGGTGTTAAAACCCAGTCTCCTGAATTCTATAATTTTGGTTTATAGAAGTAAATGTTGTCAACTTCAAGAGGCAGGAATAATTTTATAATTCTGTTCCTCTCAGTGTGCTAAGAAATGACAACATAAGTAAAAGTTCATTAAATATTGTTGATGGAAAAAACATGCCATCCTAAAAAATGTGTACTTGTAAAAGGTGCAAATTGTGAAATGGCTCTTTTGGGACTTTTCTTCAGGATATGAAAGAGGAGGCAGAGATGCTCTTGTAGTTAAGTCATGCTCAGGCACACAGCTTTCTGGATTACCCCAAAAATTAGAAAAATCCCCAATATCCTCAATAAAGTACCGTGCTATTTTGAAAGTCCAAATTATAAACACCGAACAAAAAGTTTCAGAAGGTGAATTTCTGATGAGTCCCAGCAGTCACTAACAAGTTTCTTCATCCCAGAATGCGCATTGAAAGAATGATCGACGTGAACCGGGAAACCGGACAGTGAGTGAAATCCTAAGTCCAGGTCTAGCCCGGGATGAGAGCCTTGTCCAAGATTCCGGGTTCTCTTCTTCCAAAACTCCTTTCAGGGACTCAGATGGCCCGTCAGTGCAGGAAGGGGATGATGCACATTCAGCGGCTGTTGCCAGTGTCTGCATTTGTGTTCCTGTTGTTACTTCTAGGACAGGAGCCGGTGGTATCTTCTCATTTCCTCCAACCTCAGAACAGAGCTCCTCCGAATTCTTGCCGCTCCCCCTCCCAGAACCTACGTAGCAGCACTCACAGCCCCTGCCAGCTCGGACCCTGCAGAGAGGCAGCCCGGCACCGGGGTGGGGGCTGAACCCGCTCACGGCAGTGCCATTAGGGGGGGAATGCGACCCCCGCACAGATCCGTTCACAACACACATTTCCAAATCACAGCAATACACATTTTGACAAGCCTCCTCCTCCAATCAACAAGACTTTGCATTCAGATTTTTTTTTTTTTTATTCATTCTGCAACGAGGATATAGAAGCAGCCACCGGCTTAATCATCAGAAACATAAGAGTTACATGTTTCTCTTCTTCTGCAACATATCAAATAAAGTGAATCCACAAGTCATAGCTGCGGGGGAAACGGGCCCTTATGGAGAAGATCCCACTACAAACGCCCGTGCAAACTGGGTCACACGCAGAGCGCACACAGCCCCGGGGTACTTGCACAGAGAGCCCCCTGGACCACCCGTGTGGTGGTCCGCACCGCAAACCCATGGGGTGAACCCGCAATTGTGCAGCCGCAGCTCGTTCAAAGCTCCGTGAAAAGGGGAAGGCTGCGCGTGTCCTCTCCCGGCACCCGAGGGCCCGGCCCTCCCGCCGCTCCCGCCCCACGGCCCTTCCGCCTTGACAGCCCTGGGGACCCCGCGTCTTGGGTCCCCCTCCGGCCCGCGGCCCGGACCCGGGTTCTCGCGTCCGCGGCGGTCTCCCCGCGCCCCCGAGGGCGGAGACGGCCCGGGCCGGGGGAGGGGCGGCCCCGGCCCGCAGGCCCCCGGGGCGGCCGCACGCCCCCTCCCGGCCCCGCAGCTTTCCCGCCTTCCCCATTTGAACAGCTCTCGTCCGCCTCCCTCCTTCGGCCCGCTCCAGCCCCTTCCCGCGGGCGGACCGCGGCCGCTACTCCAGTCCCCGGCTCGGCGCCTGGGCTAGGCCGCGGCGGGGCTGGGGCGCCCCCGGGGCGGTGTCGCGGGCCGCAGGCGGCGGGTGGCGGCGGGGCGGGGCCGCTGCCGCCTCGGAGTGGGGGCCCAGCCCGGCCTCGTGGGGGCTCCGCCTGCCGCTACCTTCACTCAGCTCGCCCGGATCCCGCCTCCGCGCCGCCGACGGCCGCCATCTTGGAGCAGGAGAGAAAAGCGCGAGCGGCCAGGCAGCCTCAGTCGAGCCCAGAGCGCAGACTCCAGCTCGCGGAGGGGAATCCCGCTGGCGAAAGAGCGCCGAGCGCATCGAATGAACCGCGGAGCTCGCTGAGCGCTGGGACCAGTACTTGGAATGTGCTCTGTGCCGCGCTTGGGCTGGAACCTGTACGAGCATTATATCATTGAATCCTCACTGCATCCGACACCCTACTGAGGTCTATGTCGTCATATTTTACAAACGAGAAACAGGCTCAGAGAGGTTAAGTGACTTGTGCAGCGATGCACAGGTAGTTGGAGTGGAGGCAGGATACTACTCCAAGCCTACTGATTCTTAATGCAGTGCTCTGTCCAAAAGACTGCTGTTTCCCTCAAGATGTTTTTATACAGTAATTCCCCTTTTTCAAAACCTAGATCCATGCACATTAATAGCAGTGGCACCGATTTGGAATTTAGCATCAACGTTTGGGTGTTTGGCATATTCGGGGTGCATTGGAAGAACATACCTTTAAAACAATGCACTGTAAAGTAATTTGCATGGTGTATTATATGCACTTCTTCTCATAAGTTATTTGCATTTAAAAATTAGAAACAGTCTTTAGAGAAATGAAGAGATTTCACGCACAGGGGAGAGATAGGATTGTCTGATTTGCCTGGAGAATTTGGACCAATGGGTAGAAACTACAGTGTGAGGGTCATGGTTCAATATGAAGAACTTATTTTTCTAAAGCAATTCAATATATTTGGCTACCTTGCAAGGCAATGAATTGCTTGTCATGAGAAGAATCCAAGCAGGAGTATCCAAGTTACATTATAGCAGAGAGGTCAGAGATATAGATTGGCTTCTAGAATTGTGAACCCAAACTCTAGAACCTGTCATGAGGGGGATGCCAGGATAGCTCAGCAGTTGAGTGCTTGCCTTGCAATCGTGAGGTCTGGTGATTGACTCCCAGCCCCAGGGCATGCAACCCCGTATGCTGAACTGCAGAGCATCTGGTAACTGTCAGGGTGGCTCAGCAGGGAAGCTACTCCCCTCCCATGCAGGAGGCCCCTGGTTTGGTTCCTGCCCCGCACGGCCCCCCATCCACCTGTGCGGAATGAAACCACGTCACAGCTAATGAGGTACAACTATGGAGACTGCTCTGGGCCCTCCTTCCTTCTTTCTCACTCTCTTTCTCTGTCCTCTCAAACAACAAAATAAATTAAAACCTATCATGAGTCTTTTGTTTCTGAAACTTGTAAAGAGGAAAAGGGGGATCCACTTGGTAGCGTGACATGAGAGGAACTTGGTCTCATGGGTGTTGTGAGTAGGCTGCCTTGTCCTGTGATGAGCTGAGGATGGCCTTACAATTGTCGTGACTTCCTGCCTGAAGTTTCCAGACTGCAGTGTCCTTGAGTTGAGGAGATGGAGCTGGGTGTTTGCAAGGTCAAGGTGGTGGGAATCCTCAGGCAGAGTAAGGAGAGGATAGCGCTGCTCCGAGAAGATTCTGCGGGTCTAGAGAGTACCCCTCGAGTCTTCAGCTGAGGATTGATGGGCACTTATGAAGGCTGCCTGGAAAAAAATCCAGCCATAAATGCTTGTTTCTCATATGACATGGCTACACACTTTCTGGACCGCCCTCATATGTGCAAAGAAACCACCTAAGGCTGGCAAGGAACTGCTCAAAGGATTAGAGAGAACATTCTCTGTAGCTCATGTGGGGTTGGGAACAGTTCAGGTTGCCATCAGTCAGAATGGAAAAACCTCATAGTTCATGGGATGTTTGATAGAGCACTCAGTAGTGGGGGAACATTAGTTCCAGAGGGCTACTCTGATCCCATCTAACAGCTTAAACACAGCCTTGAAAGGATCAAACTGTTTCCAAGTAACTTAATTGTATCCTAGAGCAAAGTGTGAGACTATATAGCAATACAAACTATCCAGTGCCTGACATGGTAACATTCACAGTATCTGGCATTCAGTAGAAATGACCAGGCATACACTTAGATCTTAGCCAAAAGGCTGAGAAGTGATTGATCAGACACACAAAGAAGCAAGAAAATATGACCCAAAATGAGAAAAATCACTCAATATAAACAGACCCAAAAGAGACAGATATGAGATTGAACAGATTTTGTATTATTAGTACACAGGGACATTAAAAACAGTAATTATATTTCAGATGTTCAAGAAGGTAGAGGGAAGATTAAGCATGCTAAACAGACATGAAAGACATGAAAGAAACTCAAGAAGTCAGATAGAGTAGATATACTGTTTTTGGAGATGGTTCTAGGAAGATGGAGTAGATATACTTTTTTTCTATTTCTCCTGCTAAGTACAGTGAAACACTCCAGACATTTTATACAAAACAAATGTAAGAAGACATCAAAAGTTGGGGCGAACAAAGCAGACCAACTAGGGACCTCGGAACCCACAGAATGTATCTTTCTCTTAACACGATACACAAAAATCAACTCAAAATAAATTAGACTTAACTGTAAGATTCAAAACCATAAAACTCCCAGAAGAAAACAGGGGAACTCTCCTTCCTTGACATTTATCTTGGGAAGGTTTTTGTTTTGTTTTGTTTTTTGATATGACACCAAAATCTCAGACAAAAGTAAAAATAAGCAAATGGGATTGCACCCAATAAAAACACTTCAGCATAGAACAGGACAAGACTAAAGAACTGTTGGCAGATTAGTGGAGACTAATAACAACTAACTGCCATACATCATCCTGGATTTTCTTTTGTGTAGATGACATTATTGGGACAATTGATAAAATCTCAGTGAGACAATAGTACTGTATTGTAATTATGCTAATTACCTGATTTTGGCAATTGGACTGTGGTTATGGAAGAGAATGTGTTTGTTTTTAGGAAACACGCACTGAAGATTTGGGGGCAAAGGAGGGTCATGTCACATCTGCCACTCACTCCAGATGGTTCTTAGACGCTGCACAGGCAGGCGCTCACCTCTATGGAGAGAGAAGGACAGACAGAAGGACATGTGGGGAATTTGGGTGGAGGGCACCTGAGACGGCTTTGCATTATTCTTGCAATTTTTTTTTCTAAATCTGAAATTATGTCAGCATACAGTTAGAAGGGGAAAAAAAAGAAAATAGAGAAAGGAAGAAAATGCTGAGTGAGCCCTGTGTAGAGGGGTCCTCTCCAGTTATTCATTCACCCTGACTTTTTCTAAAGCCGGCCATGGCCTGTGAGACAGGGAAATGCTGGGGGGACGCTGGAGGTCAGTAACTCCCACCTCACCCTTTGGGGGTTTGCAGAGGGGTGCATGAGGAGTACGCGCACGTGCATGAGGTGTATGCGCACGCGCGTGCACACCCTCTCTACCTGCACACTTTACCTGGGGCCTTACTTGAATGTATAGTAAAGGTGATTCCTTCAGAAGAGTTGATGCAGCAGCAGAAAAATGTGTCACCATGAATAAATTTCCCTTGAAAAGCAACTTACATATCAAAATGCCCTTTGTATAAAGCACTTCCAGGGGAGTCATCTTATTAAATCCTCTGAAGTAGAACCCTTAATCTTATTAAGATACATCCTATTTACGGGAAAGGAAATTGAAGATCCAAAGGGTTGTGACTTGCCTCAAATCAAACTAGAAATAACTAAATCTAGATGCCGATCTCTGAGCCTCCAATCAGGCTTCTGCAACTCTGGCTTTGGGAGGGTGGGGCTATGGGCTGATGCGACAGACCTGCCCGGCTTCACCGTGTGCGGGTGGGTGGGTGTGTCTGAGAGGTTTTTTGAGGTGTTCCTCCCTGTGTCCACGAGAGGGGGCTGCTGGCCCTATTTAGAAATACTTTCCCCTCTGGAACTTAGTGTGGTCAGAGAAGGAATGGAAAGCCAAAAAGGTTCTTTCACCTGCACAAACCCCCTTGTAATTTTTTTTTTAATCCAATTTTATGTTTCTTTGCCATAAGAGGGCTCTGAGTAAGCTTTAGGTTCTCAAAATCTGTAGTCACCCTGGCTCATGCAAAAGCTTAAATAACTCAGGGTTGGGGGAGCTGGGATACTGTTTCCCTTGAGCAGCACAGAGAGTGAAGTTCCACAGCACACGGGCACCCGCTCCTTTGGGCTGGACTGTGTCCCACTTGACCTTGACTGCCGGGCATGTAGACCATGGCATGCTGTCTGTAATGGGTAGTTGAGTGGATGAATGGAGGGCTGAATACCTGTCAGCCCTTGCTTTTCTCTTTTCCTTCTTCTTCTCAGTTTCTCAACTTCAAATGAGAGGGGGTGTGGGCCCAGAATTCACTCTAAGGCTCCCCCGCCAGCCAGATAGTTACTGCAGTTCTGAGAGGGGAAGAATTTTAACCAGCTGGAGACTGTCACTTGGGTGACAGATTAACTGCACCTATAAATCAGTGACTGGCCTCTTGGAGATCCTCGAAAACCTAAAAGAAACAGGATTTATTAGAAAACCTCTAACAAGACTTATCCAAAAACTCCACATTCCCACCGAGACCCCCACCCTCCCCACCTTGAGCCACAATGGCACGTAGAATCTTAGACAAAGGGATCACGTGGATACTGAAAAAGAGTATATAAACTGTAAGAAAGGTACCCACAGGGAGTGCGTGTTAGGTGCTGCTGGCCCTGCGTGCTCCGCCGGCTAATGAAATCTCCTTCCTCCACCTAAAGAGTTGTCTGAATGTCTGATATCCTCCATTGGGTACTGCTTCCTGCAACAGTTCCTCTCCCTATTCTCTCTTCCCTTTTTCCTCCCTGCCACCTTTCCTGTGATTCCCTTTTATCTCTCTTCTGTCCTCCGTCCAGCCTGTGCCTTAATGGGGCCAGAGCTCCCTTGGTTCTGCTAACACCCTTAGGGGGAGGTCTTGAGTTCAGTTCTTTGTAACAAGAAGGTCAGAAAGTCTGCAGCATTAACACAGACCCAGTTTCCATTTTCATGGTCACAAGATAGCTGCTGCTTCTCCAGGTATCACTCCCACATTCCAGGCCCTAGCTCCTAATTGAGAGCCTTTGTCTTTTTATTTGGGAAGGAGCCCCTCACTAGGGGCTTTCATAGGCATCTTATTGGCTAGAACTGTGTCACATGACTCCCCCTGGCTGCAGGGGATTCTGGGTAGGTGGCTACTTCACTGTCCAGAATCTGTAGTAGAGACAGGCAGGTGAGAGGAGGGTGCACATGGCTTTGGGTAGTCAACCCCGGTGTCTGCCACATCATCTCTTACTGCAGTAAGCAATTTGGGAAAGGAGGACAGAGACGGGAGAGAAGCCAAGCACATAAACGTGTGACATTAGGTGAAGCTCCAGGATCAGTGTGATTCCACAGGAAGTTCTGGAGTGTCTGTGAGACTTCAGGGCTTGTCCCCATGCGTCTGGGCCAGACACTCTCACACCAGACAGTCTTTGGCTAAGAGCTGCCCCAGGGGGCTTCAGAGCCACAAAGCCACTCCAGTGGCCCAAGGCAGGCTTCCCCAGAGAGTTTGCAGGTGAGGCCTCTAGAAGCAAAGTGCCTAGAAGCTGGGGGCTGGGCACCCAGGACCTGTAAGAGCCATGTGAGGGGGCAGGGCAGGGCATTGGCTGTGTTCCCAGTCCCCTCTGTACTGGGCTGGTTTTATTTTATTTCCCAAGCTGGTTTCTCCAGCGGCCAGCCTCCTTGTTTATCCTCATAGCTTTAATCTTCCTAGCATTCCACCTCTGAAACTCCTTCCTAGGAGGCTGAACCCCCTTGCGGTAGGAGGAAGAACGTGCAGCGTCTCCCTCTGCCTCAGGCCACCACCCTCATCCCTCTTTCTCCCAGCCATCACCACCACTCATCACCATTTGCATGACCTTGGACAAACACTTTGTGTGTCTTCACAAGGTTGTCAGTTGCCCGTATAGCATCGAGAATATACTTCCGCATTTTTAGAGTGCCGGTAACTCAATTTATAGCAATTCATTTCACAAAAGCAGACGGTAACTCAACTGGTGAGAGGGTGGAAAAAAAACCCCTATCAAGCCATTACGGTTTCCTCTGCGCTGGAAATCAAAATGGTAATGCATGGACTAGATTACAGCAAGTAAGAGGCTTGGTGGGCAGACGTGGGAGCTGAGTTAAATGCCTTTTAAGTAAATCTCCGTGTGAGTTTTCTGTTGGCCCAGGTGCGTGCCTGGAGACGGGAGGCTGTGTGGACAGACGGGGCACTCTGACACTCTCATGATCTCACACTGAGATTCTTTGTGAATAACCTCAGTCACAGGGGCTGCAGATTTTCTGATCATGGTGACAGGTGGTGGCCAGTGTGGGGTAGAGGCGTTCATTCATTCGTTCATTCGTTCATTCCCCAAGCCTTTGTGAGCTAGACACTGGAGGCAAAGGTGCAGAGACAGATCAGCAGATCAGACAAGTTCCCAGCTCTGTGGAGCTCAGTCTGGTGGGGGCAGGGAGACAACTTGATAAACAATTCAGATGATGAAGTGCTAATGTGCTATGAGAGGGGGCAAGGCAGCGGGCTTTGGAGTTAAACTACTTTGGGACTCGGGACAAATTGTTAAAAATCGGGACTGTCCCGCCAAAAGCGGGACGTCTGGTCACCCTAGATAGTAGTGTCTAGCTAAGAGTGGATGGGAGGATTAAATGACAAATGCATAGCAGAGTACAACTATGGAGACTGCTCTGGGTCCTCCCCCTTCTCTCTGTCTCTCAAAAACAATACATTAAATCTTAAAAAAAAAAAAAAAGGAAGTGTAGCTCTGTTGGCAGCTGCCATCCTACGCAGGAGGTGCTCAGAACAATGGGAGTCTGAGAGAGGAAGGCAGATTTGGGCTCAATATCAAGTCTTTTCTTTAAAAGTTTGAGTTGTGCAATAGAGGAACAGGCTCCCTCATAGACTCCAGAGTTCCCCTTCGTCCAGAAGCTCACAGTTATTCACCAGGAGCATCTATGGTCAGGAGACAATCTAGCAAGGTGACTAGCCCTTGGAGCGAATACGCTGGAGAGGCCACGCCAGGGTGGGGCGATGGCAGACCCGGCCACACAAATCCTGTCCATCTTGATGCCCAGACATTGGACCAGAGCACTTCCCAGCATTAAGTCTGTTTTCTTATCCTGGGGATCTTTTCCCAGTTCATTTCATGTGGGGCTAGTGGCTTCTGGGAATCCCCTAATAAGAGACTGGAGAAGATACCAGATATCCACTATCCAAGAATAGCGGCTAACTTAAGGCAACTCCTAGCTGCACAGAACTGGGGAGGGGGAGAAGGTCAGTTTGAACCTTGGCTCATCCTACTTCCTTGGCACTCAGGTCCCTGTCCCGACTTAGGTGCCAGGACTACTCGACTCTCCAAACAAGCCTCACCCCCTCTATCAAAACATTCTGGAGCCTCCTTACGTCAGCTCGCACCGATGTTGATAATCATGAGAGCAACAATGACCATTTATTGAGCACTTACCATGTGCTAAGCCCTGTGTTCATCACTGTGCGTACTGAAATGAATGAGAAATCTTTTCCTTTCTCCCTCAAGAAGCTCCTGGCCTGATGAGGGAATCAGATGTGAAGATAAATAATTGTAACACATTGTGATGCATCCCTAACCATCATCTGCATAAGGTATGTGGGAGCTCCAGAGAGGGAGGGTCCATTGTCCTTAGCAGGTCAGGGACATCCTCACTGAAGAGTTGACACTTGAATTTTGGAGGTAGACTAGATAGATGGCATGGAGGTAGGGGCTGGGAGAAATCCGCAGGCAAAGGTCCATAAGATGTAAAAGCTTGGGGCGGGGTCCTGAGGAAGCGAGGTCTGTTGGGGGAACTCGGTGTGGTTTGGGATGGCAGGGCTAGAGCATATGTGTAGGAGAGCCACGTAATGAAGAGGAAGGCAGGGACAGACCTTCCGGGACAACTGTGTCATCCGCTCAGAGCCACCCCTGTGTCCTCAGCACACTTTTGCTCCACACCCTATGTTTAATTTGGAGTTTTTGGCTTTATGGAGGCCCTAAAAGGCTAGATAGATTAAGAACAAGCCATTATAAAAACATTTGAACATGAAGATGTCAGGATAGCCCAGCAGTTGAGCACTTGCCTCCCAGTTGCAAAGTCTGGGGTTCGATTCCTGGCCCAGCCCATGCAAACCCATATGCTGGAGCAACTGGTAACCACTGGGACGGCTCAGCTACAAAGGTTCTCGCCTCCCATGAGGGAGGCCCCAGCTTTGTGTCCCGCCCCTCATGGCCCCGCATCCACCTGTGTGGACTGAAACCATGTCACAACTAATGATGTACAACTATGAGGACTGCTCTGGGCCCTCTCCCTTCCTCTCTCTTCTTTCAAACAATAAAATTAAGAAAAAACTAAAAAAGAATGTGCTCTGAAGTTGAGATAGTACAATGAATCCTCATATATTCATCACTGAGATTCAACAATTCCCATGTTTTTGCCACATCTGTTCTGTTGCTTCTTTTTCCCCGGCTGACACACTTGGGACACATCTCAGGGATCATGACATTTCATCCCAACACACTTTAGTTTGCGTTCCTAAAAAAGATCATTTTCTTAAATAATCACAATGTGATTAGCACACCTAACAAAATTAACACTTACTTTTCTTCATCTCCTCTGATAGAGGGTTCATATTAAAAATCTTCCAAGTGAGTCAAAAGTATTTTTAGGGGTTGGGTTTTTTTTTTTGGGGGGGGGGTGTTGGGTTTTTGACTCAGGATCCAGGCAAGGTGGGCGGGGAGGGCTTTAGTCTGAACTTGATGAATAGATGTTTCAATAAGGACAATGGGGGAGGCAGGCTGTAGGTGGCACCAATAATTAATTGCTGCCTCCTGCTAGTCAAGACCCAAGTCGAATCCTTACCATGTGAGTGGGCGGGACCTGTGACTTGCTTCTAATTGATGGGCAGTGACAAGGGAAGGAGTGTCTGTGATCAGATTACATGAGTAGATCGTGGCTGATCCTGACTCTCTCTGCCGGCTTTCAGGAAGGCGCTGCCGTGCTGTGAGCCGGGAACTGAAGGTGGTTTCCAGCCAACAGCCAGCAAGGAACCCAATCCTGTCTCAACCAGAATCCTTTCAGAGCAGACAGCTGGCCCAGCACACACCTTGACGGCAGTATCTCGACGCCTCCGGAAGCATAAAACCCAGCTATGTGTGCCCAGAGCCCTGGCTTCCAGAAACTATGAAATAATAAATGCTATTGTTTTAAATGGCTAAGACTCTGGTAGTTTTATGCAGCAGCAAGTAACTAAAATAGATGTGTATAGTTGCTAGTAATAGAAAACCCACCTACCAGTGTCTTAAAGGGGAAGGCGATTGTTTGTGTAACAGGAAATGAGGTAAGTAACAGGGCTGCTTCAACACCGGGATGTCCTCGTGGATCCAGATCTTCCTCTGTTCTGTCATTCTCCGTGTGTTGGGTGATGTCTCCTATCATGATCCTAATCACTGATTCCCAGTAGCAGAACCATGGAGGTTTGTCTGCAGGTGTGACACAACCATCTCTGGGTGGCCCAGGGCATCAGAACTAACGTTTATAGAACGCCTACCTTGGGCTACAGGCTTTTTCTTCTGTGATCCATGTGGTACAAGAATCCTGCAGCAGAGGTTTACTGCCTTCAGCCTACAGGTCAGGGTTGGAGAGTTTGCAGTTTAGTTCAAGAAAAATAGTGGATTCAGGATTCGATCTCAGGCCTTTCTACTTCCAAAGTCTGTCTATGATCTACAGACATACAGGAACATGCTTTCTCTTCTCAGACTGTGGGATTTTAAACGGGGGCTCCCAGCCTGAGAGAGCCTGGGCTGGTAGGCAGGGCCCCCAGAAGCACTTAGTTACAGGGAGCAATGCTGGAATATAGTTATCTTAAGTGGAATGCAGGCAGGACCCTCTCTTGGAAACAAGGGAAAACTGATTGTAGCAATGAGGCTAGGAGTTCAGGCTGGCTCCTTAAAGGTTGCTGCTTCCCAGGGCAGCTCCTGGACATCTTATTCAAATGCAGATTCTGATTCATTAGGTCAGGGGTGGGACCCTTAGATTTCTGCATTTCCAACAAGCTTCCACAGTGGGTTTGGATGCTATGGGTCTGAGGACCCCACTTGGAGTGTCAAGTGCTAAGTCCCTCCCTCTGAGGCTCAGTCCTCACTCTATGTCTGATGTGGAGCCGAAACCACAGCAGGGGCTGGGTTGCTACTAATAAGTGGCCTTGCTTATGTCCAGAGGAGAACTCTGGGGATCGGGGCCCAGGCGGGGCCTGACTGTGGGGGCAACAGGGTAAATCTAGTGCCCCTGTTCAGGTGGATTCTGGAATTCCTGTCAGGGGATCGCCTTCCACCCAGTTCCACTGTCTCATCCAGGGGGGCAGTACTCTGAGAAGGAGATTCAGAGAAGAGGTCTTGGAGGAAATGTTCAGAAGTAGCGTTTGTCTTGGGGCCACCGTGATGTGGTGAAGCATGGATGGGTTTTGGGATCATTCATTCATCCGCCCACCAGCCCATGCACAGGTGCTTTTGTGCATCCCGGTGGGCGTTCATTTCCACAACAGCTACGGCCAGAACTGTTCTGGGTCACCCGCTGCTCCGTCCTTGGGGCAAACCACACTCTACCTTCGATTCTTAACCCTGTGTGGATGACTGTCCTAAGCTTACCCCCAAAGTTCCGGGCTATGAAATTTACCACACACAAAATTATTATTAAATACTGATTCTAATGTACATTTCTGTTCCATTAGGATAAGAGGCAAGTTCTGTTGAGAAATAACTCCAAGAACAGTTTTTATATTCTATTCTCACATGGAGACCCGTGTTTACGTAGAATTAAATGAATGCAGCAGCAAACTGCACTTTTTTTTCCTAAATGGGGAAAAGGGTTAATTTCCTCATCTATAAAATGGGGGTGATGTAATGCAGAATCGTATACCTGGAACCTATAATTTTTATGCACCAATGTCACCCCAATAAATGTAACAATTAGTAAAGAATAAATATATAAAGTAGGGGTGAGCGTAGCAGTCCCCTTATAGGCTTGTAGGATTCGATAAGACAGTTTGAAGGGAGTGCTTTTCGGACCCTGAGAAGGCGTCTTGGCCGTGGAGTCAGGTTAGGTACGTGTTGTCATTCTCCATGTTCTTCCTCACCACCCGTGCCCAGCGGCAGCCCTGGTGTGAAAAGCTCTTCAGCTTCTGACTTGGGATCAGGACAGGAAAACGCATCACCACCTGACACCGTACACCTGCCTCCCTCCCAGGCGGCCCAGCGCGTTCTGTTTTGGTCGCCTCAGCTCCTGGGCCCTGGTGCAGGGCTGAGCTAATGAGTCGGACAGTGGTCACTCAGGCCGGGGGGACTGATTTACGGTGGGAAGAGACGCCATGCAGAGAGATACAGCGCCAGCAAGAAGGGTGCATCTGACAGCTGGGAGAAGGCGGAAGAAAGACAGGAGTCAAAGTGATTGGGGGAGAGTTTGGGGAAGTTTGGAGAAAAGGACAAGAGGATTTTTTTGGGAGGGGACTATTCATGGGAGAATTGGGGAAAGAAGATTGTGAGATGTTGGTTGTGTGTTACAAATGGAATGTTCTTCTTTAGAAATTTTGTGAGAGACTTCAAGTGAGGACTGGTTGGTGTGGCTTCACAAAAGAGACAAACCATAATGTAGAGGCTATTAGTTACAGAATACGATGCTTCTTCAAGTGCAATACTGTGATAAGCAGGACCCCAAGGCAGCTTGATTTTATAGCTGGAGATTACGGCCTGTTGCTTTGTCCTGTGTCAGCCCCAGGTGTTTCTGTAGAAGTCATAGCTAACTCAGTGTCAGAGCTAGAGAGCATCTGTTTGTTTGTTGTTTTTTTTTTCTTTCAAAACTTTCTGTTCTTTTTTTTTTTATATATATATTTTATTGTTAAATTTAATGGGGTGACATTGGTTGGTAACAATCAGACAGTTTCCCAATGGACAACTCCACATCACATCACCCATGCATCGCATTATGTGCCCAGCTCCCAGAATCAGGTCCCCC